>VXAU01003743.1:67043-107084 GCA_013399695.1 Formicarius rufipectus | reverse complement strand
TTTTTTTTTTGCATTTCACGGCTGGTAAAGTCAGTAAGTATCTGCAATCCCCCAGACTCTGCACAGCAGCAGTGCCTCTGCCTTGGAGCTGCTCACAGCTCACATCTGTGTTACAGATACCAAGCCCTGCAGTGCAACAATCCAGGGAATATTTGGTTTGTCGAAAATCAATCATGATTTTTCTTTCTCCATCTCCCTGTTTTGTTATCTGTCACCTTGGATTTATCAGAATGATCCTTGTCTGGACTCTCAGCCTGGTGTCTGGCTGGACTGTCAGATGAACAAGGGACAGTTTCCTTGAAGGGCTGTTGGCATCTCAGTCCTGCCCCTTGGAGAGGGAACGATGTGGGTGTTGTGGGAGACAGGGGTTTGTTTGCAAGGATTATGCTCAGGGTAGTCACAGAAGGGTGGTTTCAAGTTCCTGACTTCTGGAATGTGAAGCCATCAAACTCCTGCTATGGAAAAATCTTTTGTATTAGCAAAATGTACCTTAGATCAAAATTAGTTGTATTTGTCTTCCCCAGCAGCCCAACCTCTGTGGGCCCTTTGTAGCTCTCTGAAATGATCCCCAGGTGGATGTGCTGGTGCTGTCTGGGCATCACAGAACAAATCTGGGCACAGGATCAGCCTCCCCACACCTCCTAGAGCTGCTCTGCCTTACCATTCCAGGGGCTCAAGGAATGAACTTGCAGCACTGCCCAGCCTTGGCTTTGCCTTCAGCAGTGGAATTTCTTTTACTGCTTTATTTTGTAAATACTGCTCCAGTTTCTTCTGTCTCCATGGTATACCCCTTGCTTTCCCTGCAACAGAAATAATAAACCCTTCCATTATTATTATTGTTATGAATAGCAGGGGGAAATTAGCCTAATCCTGAATCTCACTGTAAGTTTAAAGTAAAACAGAAGACACACTAAAGTTTGTTCCTGTCCTTGGGACAGGATCCTGTGAGTGCTCTGTCAAAGTCTGGGGGGGTGATGGTCAAACCCTCTCTCTTTTCCAGGAAGCCTGAGATGTGACAGAGCAAACAGATGGCAGGTGGGGTTTAATCTGTACACAATACAGGAGAGATGCTGCGTGTTCCAGTGCTGGGAAAAGTGGATATTTACTCTCTGGATTCTTAGCAAGCAAAAGGAGTTCCACAGGCCCCATGGGTGGGAAAAGAGGTAAAAACAGTCTTGGTCAAGAACAACATATGCATCAAAAATGGAATGTAAACGATGAGTAGAATTAAAACTTCTAAAAGAAAAGCCGGAAGTGTCATCAGTCAGGATAAACTTTGGAATCGGAACACTGGAGGACTAACAGCATGGTTTGGGTGCCTGTGAGAGCAGGGAAGGGGCTTCCCTGGAGTGCTGTATTTCCTAAAGCCACAGGGACCATTCCAGCTCCCGGTTCTGGAAATGCAGAGCACTTGAGCTGTGCCTTGTGATCTTGATTAAATCTTGACCGCGTTCCCTCTCTCTGGTGCACTTGCAGAAGTGTATCCTCTCCTTCCAAGGCAGAGTCTGCACTGGATGCCTCCCTGAGGACACAGTGCACTTTGGATCACGTGCCCACTTTGCACTCTGTGCTTCAGTTCAGCTTTCCCTGCCTGAATGACAAAGGTGAAGAAGGAATCAATGTCTGTTTTGTATTGGAAATCCCAAACAAATTTGGACCAGCTGCAGGAGTGTGAAGTCATTTTCCCCCTCCACCCACTGAGGTGGGATTTTTGGTGTTCATCCAGAGGGAACAGAAAGCAAGCTCTTGTATATGAAGAGCCCCCAGATGTTTGCCCAGTGAGTAAGGCAGTTGATTTGATGGAGTAGTTCTGAGGGTTTTTTTCTTGCATATTCTTTTCCCTGGAGAGACCAAAGTGGAATCCTGTCCCAGAGCTGAGGTTTCGTGGTGGCACTGTCAGCAGGAAGGAGAACAGTCTCTGAAGGGCAGGGGATGGTTTATAGGCAGTGTTCCTACGCTGAATGCAAGGAGTGCTTAAAACAATAAGCGGGTTTGGTGTCAAGTTTTGAAGATACTGTACCAGAGCCAAGAAAAGGGAGGAAGGATGTGCTGAGGGGGGTTTTTGTCTGGTAGAAGACATAAATAGGAGCTGTTTTGGAGGTAAAATAGAGGTTGCAGGACAGCAGGACTCTGATATCCTCTGAGAGCTGCTTTGAGCTGTGCAGGGCCTGTGGGCACATTGGGGTGGGACAGCAGCCCCCAGAGCCAGTGCCCTGCAGAGCTGCAGGTCCTGGCACCCCCAGGAGGGGCTGCAGTGCCAGGGGCTGAGGGGCTGCAGTGCCAGGGGCTGAGGGTCACAGCCTGCCCTGAGCTCTGGGGTCACTGCAGGAGGGAGGAATCTCGAGGGAGGTGGCCAGGAATATGTTGCAGTGCAAGTAGTCTCGGGGCTGGCACTATTTTTGGAACCTTTTCCCCTGTCTCGGCAGTATCTTGATGAAATCAAGTGAGACTGAATAGGTTTAAGGTTTTGGAGTGGAGAGGGAATAATGATGATGCTTTTCTTGAGGCCAGCTCTCTTCTCACAGCCCTCTCTTCCCTCCTTTCTCCCATAAGAGGAGGGTCTGACTACAGGAGCTGGTTTAATCTGATTTAGTAACAGCTGGAGAACGGGGATTTTGGTTTTAGTTGTTTATACATCTTAATACATCTTGCTGCTTTCACTTTGTCTTTTTTTCCTCCCTAAAAGAGTTTTAACAAATGCAGACACACTGTAGTGAGGAGGGAAGAAAACGATCCCTGACTATGGAGCTGTGAAAATTAAATCACTCCTTCCTTTTTCCTTTCCTGGTTCTGGAGAAGGACCTGGTGAGTGTGACCCCACGTAACCAGCTCCCTGCAGGGCCTGGGAACCCGTTTGTGTGGGTGATCCAAATCACCAAACAAGAGTGTAAGATCTGAAGGGACAACATTCCAAACCCAGACCTAATTGGGGGTGGCACAATGCAAAGGACTTCTGCCTGATGCAGAATTTGCCTTCAATTTTCAGATCTTCAGGGCATTTCAGACATGACATCAAATAATGTCAGCTCTCTTGAAAGCTGCAAACATTTGGACAGTGGCCATCCCAGTGATGCATAAGTTTTTCTTTTACATCTTCCTTCCATACCCTGACTTTGGTGCTTAATAGAAGAGTCCCTTTTAGCTGGGGAGCTGAGCACATGTATTTTATATAATTCATGCTACAGGCTTGGCTGAAGCTGTGCTGTACACAGTGGGTCAGGTCAGCAGGTGCAGCAGAGCTTTAACAATAGGATGAGTTCAGCTGTGGCTGGAGTTCTCTGGGTCTGACCATGCAGCTTTGGGGTGCCAAGCTGAGGAAATCAAGCTCCACACCACACTTCAGAGGGTCTTTTATTTAGAAATAAGCAGCTCAGCCGAGATCTTTTTATCCTGACTTGAAATTCTGCCTTGATGGTTTTCTGATAAATAGTCTGTCTCCTGGCCTTTGCTGAAGCCCTGGGAGGAGATGCAGGCTGCATGCAAAGTTGCAAGAGCAAAAAGCTGTATTTCACTTTTAGAGGGATTTTTATCAGCAGTTATTTTTATTGTGCTTACACATTAGCACCATTAATTTCCACTTCTGTTCCTTGAAGGCTTAAAACTAAAACTTATTAAAATATGGCAAATTTTTCAGTATTTCCTGGGAATGATAAAGATTTCCTGAGGAGGCATCACCACTGGGTTAAAATCCTGCTCCCCACCTGGAGCCAGCCAGAGTGTGCCATACAGGTACTTCAGAGTGTGTGCTGCTCTTGTATTTGGGACACTCCAGGTCTATATTTAACTCTGTTACCTCTGGTGAAAAGCCTCCCGTTTTGCCTGTTAATTTTCCTTAGCTTTGCTCCAAGCTCATGCCACACATCACTTCTTTCTGCCTCGGGACAGCTCCTGCCATATGTCTGTAGGTTCCCGAACAAGAAGAACAAAAGGACTTTCAGACAAGTGATGAGATTAAATTGACACAGTGCAGGACTGGAACTGAAAATGTGAGACTGCTGCTATGCCTTCGAATGCCCTTTAACCAGCTAAGAACAACTGCCTTTAAATAAAAGGCTGGGATGTGAAAAGAGAGTGACATTTAAAAGTGAGCAGAGGGAGCATCTCACATTCCCAGCCAAGGTGTGAGTGACATCAGGAAAAAAAACCCAGGTAAAGTAGTGATCGAGCAAAGGTTTTCCCCAGGGCAGGTCTCAAATATTTGTCCTTCTGTCACTTTTTGAGCAAAAGATTCAAGTGTCTTTGGGAGCAAAATCACACTGTAGGTGGTGTTTGCTTAGTAAGTGAGTCATGCCTGGGAAAACAAACTTGCTCACGCTGCATTCCATTGTAAAACAAACTCATTTGAGATCAGCTTACTTGAGCAGCATAAATTAGTCCAATTCCACTCGGATTTGATATCAAACCATTGTATTGAATCAACCTAAATGTGTGTGAGTGTATTCTGTATAAACTTCATTGTTACTAATGTCTGAAGTTCTGGTCATCTCTTTCTGGGGGACAAGAAAAAGAATTAATTGGTGAGAGACAACTGGAAAACACTTCTTAATGTCTGAGAAGAGGCACGAAAAGAAGTGAAAATCTATGAAGAGTGAGTAACTGCAGACTTTGAGCTGTGCACTTAAGGCTGTCCTTAATTTTCTGGTCATTTTCTGGGATTCTGCCTGGCTCCAGGTGGGAGAAGGTCTAAAAATGAATACAGTGTTGTATCACCATCAGGAGTCCCAAGGTGTGGTAACCCCAAGTGACATCATTGTCACCTGTGCCCTCTGGTCATGGCCCTCTTTTCTGATGCCACCAGGAGCTTTTTGGGTAATGCCTTAAGAGCAACCTCTGAATCAGTTCAAGAGTGAAGAAGACCAAGTTGGTTTTTCCTTTGTGCTCCTGCAACAGACACTGGTTGCTGCATTTTCCCTTGGCCTTCCCTGCTGCAGCAACGTCCCAAGTGTGCCTTGGAGTGCAGTATTGCCCTTCCCACAAGGACTAAAACCAGTAAGAGCAAGAGGGATGCAAAGACTGCCACCCCAGGCAGCTCCAGTGGTCAGTGTGCTGGCCAATACACTGTTTGTAGATGTTCACAAATCCTTCTGTGCATTCTGCATGCAGAGCTAAACAAAATAAGCCTTTTCTCCTGAATTCACCCACTTGTCTTCCACCAGCTCTAGTTTATTTTATTTACCTTAGAGAGAATAGATTGAAATGAAGAATTAAATTGAAAGGGACTAAGTTTTCTGCAGGGCACAGGTTTGGGTCATTTGGAGGAATTTGAATTCTTGGGTAGGAGCAGGTGAAAGGTGGATGTTGGATTTACTTTGTCATTTTGCTGCAAGTGTAATAAACCCCAGATAATGGGTGAGGATGTTATTGCTCTCCGGCTGATAAAGTCTGCATGGAAGGAGCTGTTCAATCCTTTTAAATTACAGAACTGCCAAATTACAAACAAACTCCCTGGAACTCGAGGAGTTCTTACGAATTTTATCTCCTTCGTTTTGCAGTGCTCAATATCCTGCCCTTTATTAAAGCACCCGAGGGGTGGCCACTGAGAATCCAGAGGTCATCTCTTGCCGTTCCCAAGCTCTGCTCCATCTCTCCCTGATTTGACTTCTGGGTCTCACTGGAACTGGTGTCTCCCCTCGAAATGATGTCCTGCTGTCACACACCACCCCCTGCAGGGAGCTGGGCTGGGCTTCTCTCTGGGCTCACAGAGTGGGGCCCCTTTGGTGCCCTCTGAGGACCAGGATGCCAACCATCTGTGTGGCAGGAGAAGCTGCTCCCTGTTTGCTGCCTGTGAGCCCCTGGGTGGAGAAACCTGGCTGAGAGGGAGGGAGGGAGGGAGCCCCCCAGGAGAGTGCCCAGAGGCTGGGGGGAGAGGAGATGGATTCTAGGTCATGGTGGGGGGGGATTTTATTTTATTTTACTTCTCAAGATACAAATTTAGAAACTCATTAAAGCTTTGTCCTCGTGGATTAGACATACTTAAAACAACTGCAGGATTTTCTCTGAAGGATATGATAGAATTTGTTGACAAGATTAAGGACAGGCTAATGGTGTCATCAAAGTCAGTGAGGAGCTTCACTGTTAAAGGGCTTTGGGTCTGGCCTTCAGAATTTCAGGGGAAAGAAAGAAAAAAGCAGCTTATTTTACTCCTTTGATAAGCAATAATTCATTACTACTTCTTAATAGAAACCCTGGGCATTGATTTCCCATGGATTTATGTGTGGTGGTTTAGAGGACTAATACTACAAATGTCTGTTCAACTGCCATTAAGCAAATGGTTGTTATTAACAGGTACTTTTTTAAGGTTAATTTTGTTTAAGCATTTTTTTTAAATCCAAATATCTGTAAAATTGTGAAACGGGGGCAAAAAAAAAATCTATGTCTAGCTCAGATTGCTGAGAAATCTTTGGGAAAATTGGTGTAGAAAACATTTTAAAAAGATGGACACAGCTCTACAGTGTTGACTGTGTAATTCTAAATATAATTCTAAATCCTATTAGTTCTAAATACAGTTTCATGAAAAGGAAAGGAAGCTCAGGGAGAAATATAACTGCACAGGATAGATGGGTCTCTTAAATACATAAACACTGTGCATTGAACTTCCTGGCCCTGAATTTTCAATCTTACCTCAAGTAATAGATCTCTCTGCAGCAGTTTCTTTTTAGACAACACCTTGGACAAGGGAAGGTGAAGATGATCATCTCCAAGTCCTCTTTCTGGAGCTCTCCAGCTCGAGCAGTGAGGCATTTGCTGTCAGGTGAGCTCTGCTGGGTGAGGTCTCTGCTGCCCTGCAGGGAAGTTTGGCTGTTCCCTGACCTGCAGTTTGGGCTCTGGGATTTGCACCCACAGAACTGAACCAGCAAGTGACTCTCTGCATTTTAAGGGCCCCTCATTTACCTGCAGAAGTTACTTTAGTAGCAGTCATTTTTCTGGGTCTTATAACTGTTCTCTTTGCCTTGAGGCCAAGGAGGTCCTGTCATTTCTGCTCTTCTTGGAGCTGAAAGGGTTCAGGAGCCTGCCAGGGAAGGAATGGCTTTTTCATTAACCCAGATGTTCTGGGATCATCTGAGGGTGAGGTGCTGGAGATTGGATGGGAGATCCTTTTGAAATAAACTGGGATTTCTGGAGGATATGAGCTTTGTCCTGGGAGCCAAACCCCTGTACTGATGCCAGCTTGGAATGTGTGCTCAGTTCCTGCTGCAAACACACTCCAGACCCTCCTGGGAAAGTGGAAATGATTTCTTGCAAGTACTCCACTGTTTGCTCCCCTTTCAGTTAAGGGCTTTAAAACATGTATGTGATGCTATTTCAGGAAGCTTATTGTTTATTTAAGGTACCTATTAATATCTCCTTAATGATTCATCTCATTTGAATTTGACATGCCAGCAGACAGAGCCCCGTGCCGTGTGTGGAACTGCAGGGCAGGGCTGGGGCTCAGTCACTTCCCATCACATCTGCACTCAGCAAGCACATCGTGGGCTTAGGAAACAGGAGAGTCCTGAGTCTCAATTAACTCTCTCTCCCTCTTGCTGCCTTTGGCTTTCACAATCTGTTATGGCTTTGATGTGAAATACCTGCAAAATTTGACCCGGTGTAAACTAAGTTTCAGTTTTTAGGGGCTCATTTTGTTCCACTGGGGGTTTGCATCTCTGTACAGTTAAGAGTTTTTAAAAGTCTTGAGTCTTCACCTGATTCCTCCAGTATCAAGGGAGGCTTTTCCTCATGGCATGAGCAGGGGCAAGTTGTCTCTGGAGAACAGAAAGGGAGCACTGGAGAGGCCCTGTGATTTCCTGACACAGCAGTCAGAGAGAGAATGAAGAACACAAAGCTTTTCCTGCATTCTTAGGGAAAATTGCTTCTCTCCACACCTGCTTGCATTGATTAATTCAAGTAAACAAATCAGTACCAAATTTTCACTCAGCCCCTGCACCTTAATTACCTTCTCCCTGCAGTTTCCCATCATGGCTCTCTGGGATGGGGACTGGTTCATTACACAAAATACATGCCATGATGTTCATGCCATGATGTTCATGACAGTTGTGACACCACCAGAAAGAGGAGCCCCTAAAGAAAATGCCACCAGGAGTGAAAATGCCAGTCAGTGAGTGAATAATCTTTGAAATGAACTCAGTGAGCAGACCTTTTCTCTCTGGAGGTGTGAGAGACTTCAGGACTAAATATGGGCAATTGCCCTATGGAAAGGAGCACTTGGAAGGGTTGTGATTTGCTCCTGTAACAAAGCAGGGCCTGGGAGGGGCAGATACATGTGGGGCCATCACTGAAAGTGCCTGTGGAAACCCCATGGGCACCAGAGTTTGAAGTTATGGCCAAGTACAGCCTCTTCTTGTCTTGGATTAATCTGAACAAACAGCACCAAAATTAAGCATTCAGAGTGAAAAGGCATGGAAGGGTGGTCTTGAAAATGGATGTTTTTTTGCTCTTTTGAAACTTGTCCTCTGATTTTCCATGCAACAGGCTCTGACTTCATTGTAATGTTACTTTAGTGGGGTTTTTTATTATTTAAAACTTTTGTTTTGCTTAAATAAATCATGATCTTAACTCTTCTTTCACGTGGCCTCGATCTAGCTGCCCTTCTCAAAGCACATTTCCCTTCTATGAGTTCTCCAGCTGCAAAAATATACAACATGAATGTCTGCCCCAGGGGCCAAGTGATGCTTCTGAGTGTGAAGTTTAGCAATGTGCATATTTATCCAGCTGATAAACATGTCAAATGTAGGAGATGTGTTTGACAAGGAGAGAGGAGCAGCTCTTGGAGGACGTGGAGGCAAATGTCCACTCTCACTGCTTTCCAGGGGCTTCCAGGTATTTTTGTTGGCACATCTCTAGTGTTAACCCTAACAGTTGTGTTGATGGCTGAAATGATCTAAGGGAGTTGCAGTGTAAGGAAAGTACTTATTTATTATTTCTTGGCCTCAGAAATTGTCAGGCAATGGGAGCAGTGAGACTGGGATAAAAGCTGAAGACTTTGTTGTGATGCTCAGTGAGAGTTAGTTCAAGTAAACCCCGAGTAAAAACTGAGAGGGGACTCTGGAGTTGCTAATTGGTGGTCTTCATGAAGGGAGAAATCATGTTTAAAATTGTCCATGCATCATTTGTTCTGATGTAATAAGCAAAAATGATATAAAAATAATTTTGCTGGGGAGAAAAAGTGCTGAACCTGTCCTGTTACCATGAAATAGGGTGAGTTGTGCTGGGGCCAGCACTCCTACCTTTGGTTGTTGCTGCTGCACTGTGGAAGCTGCTCTGCACTCAGGCTCCTCTTTCATCCCACTGTCACATCCCATTTTCAGTTCTAAGTGGCATGAGCTTACTGAGCCTAAACTTGGTGTTGTTAAAGGTGACACTTCAAATAAACAGAACTTCTCTGCAGTCCCCCCACAGAGGGAGCTTTAGCAGATGAGTGACAGGTGTGAAACAAGAAAGATGACTTATAAAATCTGGGTGTTCTGAGTAACAACATCCCCAACTTCCCTTACACTTGATTAACTTCATATTGTGGTTCACAGGGCCAGGAAGACTTAATTATAGTGTGAAGTGTGCTCGGTTAGACTGAGTGGTAAGAAGTGTTTGGAGTCCCTTGGAGTGTGGAGCAGCAGGAGCAGCAGGTGAAGGGCCATCCCTGGTGACAGATGTGAGCTCCACAGCTGGCAGGTGAGGGCTGGTGCTCGGGCACTGACATTCAGCACAGTGAACTTCCAAACCAGCCCCTCAGTGGAGAAGGGAGAGCTGCCCCAGCCCTGCCCTCAGGCTGCACTCACCCTGGTTACAGTGGGGCTGAAGGGGGAGGCCAAATGATCCTTGGCTCTCACACGTCCCCCCAGCAGGGTGGCAGGGGCTGCTCACAGAGATCCATCCACGTCAGCAAGGGGAAGTGCACCTCCAGTGCCTGGCTCTGGCCTTTAACATGTAGGGCACAGTAAGTGGGGTATCAAAGGGGAGGAGTGGCACATTTAATCCAGTGTATGCCACTGCTCGTTCAACAGCCCAATTTTTTTAGGATCAGAGGGGCTTTGGCTTGACATGTGGTCTGTTCAGTGCACTGAATGAGCCGTGGGTTGTGTGGGTTTGATCCAGGATTTTGACAGGGAATTTAATTTGAGAAGAGTTGCAATGTGCAGTATGGGAAATGACATTTTTACAGCGTGTGGTGTGGAATTTCCTCAGATACAATCCCCACCAAGCAGTAAATAACAGTCACAAAGACATTTCCCCAGAATATCAGCACTTACTACAGAATTTGGGGAAACTTCAGGTTTTGATTTTGTTTTCCAAGCAGGAATCCAAAGGGCAAAAATATCCTTTTCCCTGTAAAGACATTAATGTGACTCAGCAGGTTTGATTGAGTGTTCTTCCAGCATGAAGACGAAAGCCTATGTAAATAGGTTAAGGATGGGCTGAACTTTAGTGGGAAGAGCATCTCTTGACTTCAGAAGCACTTCTAAGATACTCAAATCACAAGGGTGTGCATTAGTCTGAGGTCAGTGTGTTAAATTTTGGAGGGTGTGTCTCTGGTTGAGGACTGGCAAAAGTGATTGGAATCTTAAAGCAGTTGGTGTCTGTGGTGGGGTGTCCAGTTCCTGGGAAATCCCTGAGATAGGGAGGATCTGGTGGCCTGGGGATTATGACCTGAGACAGCTGTTGTTGCAGTTTGGTACTTAACAAGGGGGGAGTCATAAGAGCTTGCAACAAAAATCTATTTTATTGGATTTATTTTATGGCTCTGAGTTGTACTCTGCTGACAACTGAGGAAAGAAACGGGTCTGGTGGCCCTGCAGTGGATGGTTTTTGGGCTTTAACAAGAGCAAGGAGGGCAAAGCAAGAATCAACAGGAGGGGCTGCAGTGCCAGGGGCTGAGGGGCTCTCTTGCCAACATCTGATATGTCCAGTGGTAAATTCTTGGTGCTCAAGGAATTGTAGGCTTTCTTTGGAGGAAATGGAAGACCAGCAAAAAACCCAGCTCCTTTACATGGAATTCTTTACCACCACATAAGAAACACCATGTTTATGTTAAGAACAAGGCAGTAAAGATAAGGTGCTTTTCTGAAAATAGGTTTCCTGATTATTACTCACTTCCTCTGATTTTACTTTCCCAAACAGGTCTGCATTCCTTGGACTTCCATAGTAAGAGGTTGTGTCGCTTGTTAGTTCAAACTGGGGTCAAGCTTCCTTTCCCTGACTCTGCCTCCCTCTTTCTCTTTTCCCTTCTGAAAGCTTCAAATCTCAGGGTGGGTCTGCCCTAGAATCCTTTTGTAACCAAAAGATCCAGCCCAATCCTTTTGAGACCTGACCCTTTAATCTCAGATCCTGAGCAGTAATTTGCCTGTTCGTGCTTAACACAAGTGTAAGGATTTTATCCAGCTCTCAAATGTCCTTGGTGAGGGCAGCAACCAACAAGCAAATCTGGAAGCTGACACAACTCCACAGCATCCCTGGGTCATTGACTCAAGGAAGGGCTTGATTAACACCAGGAAAGCCCGTGGCCTCCCAACAAGCCTCTCTGGTCACCACAGCAGCACTGCCCTTGCTGTCCTCCCCAGTGTAAATCCTCCTGCTGCTGGCTGTGGGGCCAGGCCTCGGGTCAGCACACAGCAAATGCTCTCAGCAGAACCCAGCCAGCTGTGCCAGCTGTCTCTGCCAGCATTCCCTGGATAAGGAGTGACTGGGAAGCCTGGGAGCATCACCAGTCTTTGAACATGAGGTGGAGGCTGAGGAGCAAAAACTCACTCCTGCTTCCCAGCCTAGGACATGGGTTAGACATGAGTGAAATGCCTTCTGTTTCTTCTGCTTATCTCTAGCAGTGGGGCAAAGCAAAGGTGCAAACCCCAAACCAGCAGAGGGTGGTGAGTGCTCCAGAGAGGGTCATTCCAGCTGCCCTAGGAAATGCTGTTCCCCTTGGAAAGAGCAGGATGGCCATGCCGAGGTGTGGAGCACTCCCTGGCTGCTCTGCCCAACAGCCCTGCTTCAAATGTGGTTAGGCTTCAGGAAAGGAAAGCTTATCATTTTCCTGAGCTCCTGGCACGTTCCCAGGAAGAGTTGTTTTGTGTGTCAACTCCTTCTGGAGTCGGTGTGTTGTAATTGTGCTGGAACAACGGGAGGAAAGGAGATTCCTTCCAGCCTCCAGTCCCCTGCTCTGACGTTTTTCTCTGAGTCTGCCTTGAGACTGGAAGTTTCTGTTGAGTTTGTGAGCAGCAGGAGCCAGGGGCAGGTCTCTGGCATGCTCAGGTGGAGGCCAGGGATGGTCCTTTCCATCTGGGAAATACCAGGAGGTTACAAACAGAATATTCTGGGTTGGGAAGGACACATTTTGTGTCAGATTTAGGGCCTGTTACCAACTGTAGCATGACAAACCTTGGTGCCACAGTGGCAATTCCGGCCCCATGGAGAGCAGGTGGATGCAGGGAGTGTCAGGGGATGCTCTCCAGTGGGATGTTGTCCAGCTGGGGTTGGATGGGTTTCCTTCTGGGGTGGTGTCATTACTGCAGGACTTCTGCTGCTTCCCGAGGAGAGTGGGAAAGTGGGGTCATCCTGAGGAGTGGCACGAAGGGAAGTGCATGGGTGGGAGCTGGTTGGCAGGCTCCATACAGACCCAGCCTACAGTAATTTAGCACCACAGGTCGTGCCCAAGTCAAATGAAAAGTCTTGTTCATAAACTCAGTTTTGGTCCAACTGCTTTTTTGCCCAATTTTTCTGCAGAGGAAAAAGCCCACAGACTTCTTTGAGCATATCCACTTCCAGCAGCGAAGAGGAAACCAGGCATTCCTGGAATTATTACCAGAATTCCTTTGTCTCTGCAGGGCAGGAAGCCAGGCTGCATTGTTTCAATAGCATTTTTTTAGTCTTAAACCTCCCAGGCTCTCTATATGTCTCAATTTTCTCCCAAAATTTGGGGATGCTGTGTGCATTTTGTTTCAGCAGCTGCCCTGGCAGCTCATTTATACACTGATTTTACCTTCCTTGCCCTCAGCATTGTGTATCTGGGCTCATCCCCACGTAATAAAATAGTGGGAAGGCTGGTTTGGTTGTGTGTTTAACATGACTTGCTGTGGTCATATGTATATTATGTAATCTGATTTGTGCAACTTGGTGTTCTCCTTCAGTTTGTAGTTACAGTCACATTGGTCTTTTATTGCCCAGAACTCTGGGAATAATTATGCCTTTTTATCTTCATTCAGGAAAGCCTCAGGTGATAAAGTCCTACTTTGCATCTGCTGGGAGAGTGAAATGTCAGTGTTTTTTATTTTTCTATTATTCTATTTCAGTTTCATTATTAGTGTTACTCAGACACGATAGCTGTGACTGCACCGTGGCACCTGCTCAGGAGAGGCTCCAATCTGCTTCTTTGCCAGCTGAAGGGGCACAGTTTTTTCCTTGTAATCCCCTAAAAGCAACTTTTCCCGTGGCCAGGCAGAACTCGAGGGCAGGCGGGGAATGGAAAGGCTCTCCCCTCCCACGCAGGTGCCCGCACAGACGTGCCCTGCTGGCTTTGGAGGGACGCGGTGCTGAGCAGGGCAGGCGCTGCCCCTCTGCCGGGGCCGGGCCGGGAATCAGGGGTTGCCCAGCGGGGAGGACACCCGGCTTCCAGCAGCCCTTGTGCCCTCAGGCCCTTCGCAGTTATTTGGAGAGGAAATGCGTCGATCGCTTTGCCATTAGTGAAGGGGCCAGGAAGTAAACAGGGGAGACCTTGTTTGGAGTGCTTGTTTTGTTCTGATGGAGCAGATAAGCAGCTGGAAGAGCTCTCGGGTTTCACTGCTCCTGAGTCAGCTGAGCTCTGCACTTTAACACAGCACTGCGGCCCTGAAATGGCCGTGGGTGATTGAAAAACTGCAGGAATTATTGCAAGTGCTCATTTCCCATTTCCAGGCTCTAGAGGACTCCCTGCGTTTGGCTGATTTCATCCCCGTTGGAGTCAATGGTCCTTCAGACATAACCACAGCAGTGGTGTCATTCCCCGTGTTTGAGACAGAGGGAGACCTGTGGATTCAGGAATGGCCGTGCCAGGTCGTATGGCACACAGGGATGTACAAACCATTCCATGGAAGGCCAGTGAAGCCCCTTAGTTAGGGCTGCTGAGGGACTTGAGTCTTTCTCCTAAATATTTTGAGAGTGTGGTACAGTGAGAGCACTTCATTAACTCTTTGATTAGGAAGATGTTCCCAGCATAGTAAATCCTAAGGGAGCTGCCACATCTGCTGTCCTGAGGTCTATATAACCTCTGTTGAATCATTGGGGAGATCTTTGGTGCTGACCAGGAAAGGGGCAGCTGATGACTGAATGTGCTGGTTTTGGCACACAGACAGTGCAGATCCAGCACCAGCAGGAAGGGAAAGGGAGCACGAGAGGCCGTGCCACCATTTGCCATGTCTGGGAGGTAAATCATTATAAGTCATTAGTTCAACAGATTTATAGCAGATAAATCTGTCTAGTGCAGTCTATCAGTAATATATACATGCTGTGTTTTGTTATCTGTGTTTGAGATTGCTTTTGAGTTATTAGTGTCTTAATCAGCAGCATGTTAATACATCAGCAGTGTGTTTTGGTTGCAGTGAGGTGACTGTGAGAAGAGACTGAGAAACCAGAAACCAGGTCCCTCCTGGGTTCCCCCCTTTGGAGCCCTGGATACTCCTGGTGCAGAGGGAGCAGCCCAGGCCCTTGTGCTGCATGGCCTGGCCTACAGGCTGCTGGAGGTGGCAGTGCCTGCTCAGGGACATCCTTGCACTGAGGGGTTTTTGGCTGAAGCACCACATCATTGGAATACTCCTCGTCCTGCCTCCCTTCCCCAGTCAGCCCCAAAAGGCCTGACAGACGAGTTGGAAGCTGTTCCCACAGCCCTTCCCTCTGCCACTGTGGAGCTGCCAGCTGAAATGGAGAGCTCATTTTTCCTCGGAATTAGGTTCTGTGCTGAGATTGCTGGTGCAGGAATTTTACAGAATGCTCATCCTTTCTGCTTTAAATGTGACCAAGCTCAGTAGGGACAGGGAGGTGTTATCACACGATGGCTCTTTAATGGGCTGTGGGAAGCAAGGGGGTGGTTTCAGTCTCCAGGACATATTTAATCTTGTAACATCTTTTACTGCATTTAATAGTCTGTCCTATATCTTAATCACTCTGTGTAGAGAAATTAATCCAAACCCCTCTTTTGTCCTGATAATTTTAAATCTCCACTGCGTTCGCCCAGGTTGGCATGTCTTCTTCTGGCACTTCCCCAGCTTCTGCTCCTGCCTGGGCATGGGAATGCTCCCCACCACCCTCAGAGATGGATAATTGGATAAACCTCACTGCTCTTTCCCTTGGACACCCACTGGTTTTGTAGTTCTCCCTGTTGTGTTTCCCTGTGAATACCCATCCTGTAATGAGGCACTCAGGGTTTTGGGCAGGGTATTCTCCCGCTTCCTTCCAGGGTTTAGGAGTGAACTCCTGGCCCCCCCAGCAGCTGTTCCTGCACCCCTGAGGCAGCAGAGTCTCACAGATAATAGCTGAATCAACCCCAAATTCTCTTTGGGTTCTTACTGTGGGGTGCTGTTCCCCTGGAGGCCAGGTGTGCCAGCACTGTTCTGCACATGGGACATGCTGCAGCTACAGATCCTTCCCAGCTCCTGCCTCCCCATCTAAACTCTGCCCCACCTGAACCAAGGCCAGGAACTGTTGGTTTCACTCACACGAGGAGGTTGGCTGTTCCTCCCCACGCTCATGTGGGTATCGATCCCTGCAGTGAGTTTTGGCATCTGTTTTGTAGGTGGAGCCAGAAGAAGCTGTTGAGTGGTTTGATGGTTCAGGGATGTGAGAGCTGCTGTTTCTGCACTCTCAGGAGGAGCGTCACCTGAATCTGGGGCTGAGGCACACTAGTAGTAGCCCAAAGAAGGGCAGCTCCTAAGGAGGCAGTGGGTGAGCATTATTCACAGGTTTGCTCTGATTCAGAATTCCTGGAAACGTTGTTCTCACTTTTGGCCCGTGTTGCACTCTGCCAAGTGGAAGCCAATATGTTATTAACTAGAGCTTGCTGTACCAACGTGAAAATTCTCAACTAAACTAACTTTTCTGCACTGTTTATTCAACTTCATTTATTCAATGCTGATTGAAGCCTGTGAAATTTAATTCTGTGTGATCAAAAGGTCACTGTGAGCATCTGTGGGGCTCACGAGGGACCTTTAGTGCGCCTATTTGGCACCTCAGTCAGTTTGACCCTCTGGTTTTTGCCCAAATATCACTGTTGCTGGTAAGGTTTATATTTTCATTTATACATTTGGGATCTTTTTCCATTTCCTACTGCAAATGGTCATTTAAGAGGGGCCCAGCAGAACTGGGAGAAGCTGGAGGGGGCTCTGTGGTTTCACCCATGGAACACCTCCCTCTCCTTCCACTGTGTTTCCAGGCCAGGGGGCTGTTCCTGTCCTTGGGGACACTCTAATGAGCAAAGGACAGTGTGGTGGCACGGGGACAAACCCCAGCAGTTGAGTAAATGGAGCCAGCAAAGATTTTCCCCATCATAAACCACATAAATCAATAGCAGAACGAGCTGACAGCCAGTGGGAAAGGCTTCAGCAAGAGCATAATGGGTTTGATTTTCCCTGTTTCCATCAATAACGTGGCAAATGCATTTAGCACGGGCTGAAGGGGAGCTAATGGAAGATCAAACAGCCCAGCAAGGAAAGCTTTGTCACCTCCAGCACCAAAACACCCCAACAAACCAAGGTTAGTGTTACAGCAGAGCATTAGTGTGGCAGTGTCAGCCAGCTGCTTGCAAGAGCGTTACCTCAGCTGACATCTGGGGTCATTTTTAGGTGCTCCTCTAGTCAAACCCGTTTTTCTCTAGCACACTTTCTTAAACCTGTTTTTAAAAGTAGAGTCTTTTTTCCCCAGGTGAATTCGGGTGGAAGTTTTGTTGCACCCTAAAGGTAAACATGCAACAAACCCAGCCTAAATCAGTAGAAGTGGAATGCAGCAGTATGTTTTCAGTAGGTCGTGTCACAGGCAGCGTTTGGGTGCCCTGAGGTGTTCCCTGGGTGAGCTCAGGAGCAGTGACAGCCCGGTGGGTGGGGGCTGTGCCTCCCCACAGCTGGCACCCCACTGCTGGCAGAGCACACCGCCCACCAGGGAACTGGTGAAGCCTGGCAGCGGCTGCCTCCAGGCAAGGCAGGGGTCTCTTTTCCCAACAAATAGTTCATCTGTGGTTAAAAGCTGCTGCAGTTTTTAACTTTGTGTGAACTGCCACACTCAGTGAACAAGCTAGGCTTAGTTAATTGTGTTTTTAATTACAGGGAGAAGTTGAGAAATGCTGGATCTGTAATCCCAAGGACTCTCAGGTTGGGGTGGGAGGATCTGAGGCAACAGCAGTGTTGAGAATTGCAAACCCTGTATTAGCACCACAGTGTTTGCTGCCCCCAAACCTCCTGAGAACATGTGCCTTGGTCATGAGCAGCTCCTAAACATTCTGGTGAGCTTAATAAAACCTTGCCTTAGGCCAACCTCTCTCTTTCTACATGATAGCACTAATCCTAATGTGACTGCACTTTAATAAGAAGTTCTCCAGCACTTCTTCAGTAGGGGTGTTATGTAAGATGTGCAACCATAATAGAAAATCCCAGAAGACAGGGCTAAAAATGACCTTTGGAGGTCGTCTGATCCTGCCCAGGGGAGCTTGGGCACTGCCAGAGCCAACCCTGACTGAGGCAAGGGCTGCAGTTGGTGTTCATGCAAACCCAGCAGTGTGAGGTTTGGTTTGTCATCTTCAAACAGGGCAGCTGAAAGGGGAGGGACTGCAGGACTAACACGTTCCAGTCATGAATACTAATACTGAAATAGTCAAGTCAGATGACTGGGAATTACGGGGCAGGAGGGTGGTTTGTGGCACTGAACCTGCTCCCCAGTCAGCTCAGAAACCCTTCCCTAAATGTATGGAGCTGTCAGGGAATTCTGGGAGGGTTTGAGGCAACCCTTGCACAGCCTCGGGTTTCATCTTCCATTTAATGAAAGGTTATTTGGTTTTCATTGCTGGGTGTGGATATGAGTGACCTCCTTTGGGAACAGGACCACCAACCGGAGCTGAGCCAGTGGAATCAGAGAGTGCTGCTCTTAAGAGAGTCCAGGGAAAAACTGCATTATCCTGAAATCACGTTTTTCCATTTTCTGCCCATGAGGTGTGAGGACTGGCTGGTGCTGCTTCTGGCCAGGTGTTGGATCTCCTGCTCTTGCTTTGTCCCAGACACTCCTCTGGTCATCAGATAAAATCCCTTTCACACTGGGCTGGTTGCCAAGCTCATCTGAACTGGTGGAAGTGCAGGTTGAACCTCCGAGTTTTTGCTTTCTGTGGGGGTCTCATCCAGTTGCTTTGCAGGGATTTTACAGGTGACTTGAAGTTTTCCACTGTAGTCACAGCTGTCTGGGAATTGTAACCCTCAAAAAAAAACCAAAACAACAAACCCCCCAAAAATATTAAAATACCAGAATTTAACATGACATCCTCAACCACTCTGAAACAGCAGAGGATAATCTGGCTTAAAGGACATGATGAATTCCTTGGTAAGTGAGATCAGGAGCAGTTACACAGAAATGGATAAAGCCAATGCACAAATCTGCCTTTGGCAGCAGCAGAAGTGTCTGATAACATTTGACATAACCCCAAAATATCTACAAGCTTCAGGAGTAGGGATGTCAAGGGAAAAAGAGATCAGCTACGTAAATATTGATGTTCTCTTGCAACATGTTAGAGTGACGGATGTGGAGACAGGGTTGTCACTGAGTTTCCCTAAAAGCAAGATACTTGATATTTCTATGTCTAATAATTTCTCTCACTGTCTCCAGGCTGATTAAGAATAGATGGATCATACAGGTCTTCTCATAAGTACTTTTAGATACAACTTTTCTGTCTGGCTGATTTTTTAAAGTTTGGTGACTGTTTTACTCTGTGTGTTTTCAATTCCTCCATCTCTTATGTCCTTGGCTGACTCCTCTGCTCATTTTTCCCCTCTAAGCTCGTGGCATCACAGCATAAATATATTAACAGATCCTGAAATATATATGTGTCTAGTCTATGTGTCAAGAAGACTCACATAAATGAGGATTTGCTTACTCAAGCCTTTGGCAGATGGCCTAATTTTCCCTTTTTAATGAGCTTACAAGAGGAGACTTAAAGAAGTGTTTCACACTTGAGAAGGGTTCCCAGAGCCCTCAGCTGGCAGGAGCTGGCCCTGGGCAGCTGGGGACTGAGCAGAGGTGTGTGGGCTGGGCCAGCAGACAGCACAGCTCCCCACGCCCAGTGCACAAGGGAAGAACTAAAAGTGAGAGGCAGGTTTTGCCAAGAGGAGCTGAGGAGTGGTGAACCGGAACAGGATAAACGACCCAGAGCCAAAGAAAGTCCAGAAGGGAGTTTGTGTGGAGTGGGCACAGCTGGGAGTTGGACGCGAGCTCGCACAGCAGGGCACTCGTGCCCAAGGAATTCAGAGCTGGCCAGCGCCGGAGGAAGGACCCGATGGGGCCTCAGGAACCATCCCCTGCAAGAACACCGGGAGGAGGAGGGGTGGGCTGGGCTGGGAGCTGCTGCCTGCGCTGGTGAGGGAGCCTGGCCCCAAAGTGCCCGTGCTGGGAAGGAGCTGATGAGGAGGGAGGGAAGGAGGGGCCCTGGCGAGCGCAGTTAATGGGATGGGATGAGCTGTTCTCTGCCGAGCGCAGTTAATGGGATAGCATGAAATCTTCTCTGCCGAGCGCTCCTCCGGGCCGGGCTCTGCGGCCCCCAGAGATGCCCCATGCCCGGCTCTGAGTGTGCACCTCACCTCACCTCACCTCACCTCACCTCACCTCACCTTCCCTCTTACTGCACAGGCTATTTTTAATCCAAGGTGTTAATCATCTCTGACAAATTACTCTGTGTTGTCTCCACGTGTAAATGCCCATGCATGTTTTAGCCTGTTGCAGTCTCCTCGGAGCAGGCAGTGACACCTTTATTCCCCATCACCTTTATTTTATGGGCCAGTTGGAGTAGTGATGGGCTATCACAGGAAATTCAGGCACAAATTCATCTGCCAGCTTTGTTGTCAGTGCAGCTTTGCAGGGCTCTATCAGCACTGCCCTCATACCCACTGATTCCATACCATTAACCATAATTGTGCTAATTAGGTGGCAGTATGAGCACAGATGTGTGACCAGCATTGACACCTCTGAGGAAGCGGAGTGGACCGCTGAGTCAGGAACGAGTGCGTGGTGGAATTCCACCCACACACAAGGAGGCACAAGGGGCACAGCAGTTCTTCTGCATGGAGAAGACACCTTTTCTCCTACCCTTGAGTGCTGCATTCCCAGATGTGGCTCTCTCTCAGATACAGGACTTGAACAGCTGGAATTCTGTGTGACCCAAGCAATGTGAGATGATGAAGCTCTCAGGTGCTTCTAGGGACGGATCAGGGATGTGCTCCTCCTACATGAAGTTCTGGGGAGCGGGTTGGCAGTGACTCTTGCTGTTCCCAACCAAGCAGGGGCTGACCCTGTGAGGGTCAGGGTGTTGCTGTGAGCAGAGCAGGGCTTTGCTCCGTGCCTGAGCTCCTGGCACGGCGTGTGGTGGCAGCGTGTCCCTGGCACAGGGGGACAGCAGGACACGCCATGCCCTGGGCACACAGCTGCTTCCTGCCCAGCTGCTCTGCTCTGCTGCCCCAGGGGGCCTGGGGCTGCGGGGGACCCTCTGACCACCCATCCCTCCAGAACAACAGCTTTTCCTGGGCTCTCACTGGAGACTTGGGATAATGCATTGTCCTTGTGGAGCATTTCCAAAAGCAGCCCAGGGCTCAGGGGATGGGTTGGAATTGCTCAGGTCTGTGGTGTCTTTCTGTGCCTGAGAAGGGACCACCTCAGAGTGCAGCAGGTTTGAATCACAAGCAGCAGGGAGCTGCTTCCTTCCAGTATCAGCATCCTTTGCAGTGCCCCAGGAGGAGCAGCACAGGATGTTCCCGGGACATCTGAGAGAGGCAGTCTGCTGTGAGCACGAGTCAGGGTGTGGCCCAGGCTCTGGCACCAGTGAGCACAAGCAGATCTCTGTGGATAATACGAGCTTTTTTTTTCTTTCTTTGATTTTTTAGAATCAACCTTGTCCTATGTTAGGCAGCTGGAGGCAAGAGTAAGACAGCTGGAGGAGGAAAATCGCATGCTGCCCCAGGTGGGTGACTTCTGCTGTGGGAGCAGGGCCGGCAGGCAGAGCGTCCTGCTCCAGTGCCTGTGCCTGGGAGACAAGCATTGTCATTCCCACCTTCAGACACTCAGGGAACCACAGCCCCTGGTTCATCTTGCTCATGTGTGAGTGGGGGATTGATTTAAGGCCATGACAGTGCTTTCTTTAATCCTTTTTCTTTGCAGGAGTTGATACCTTGCTAAGAAAAACTCCCTGGAAGCTGCTGCTTGTAATTAATTAATTGGTGGGCTGAAAGTTACACTGAACTGACCCTTTGCATTCTGGTTTTATCCCAAGAGCTTCTTATTAAAATAGCAGCTACTTTTTATAGTTAACCAAAATATTTGACTCTAAAAATGCAAATGCTATAAGCAAAAATAATTGGGTTTTATTATTTTTAATGCTTTCAGGATTATATTAGAAACTTAAATGCAAGCCTGAAATTAAGCTGAATAAATAAACAAATATGAATCAAAGGTTTTTCCAATACGTTTTAAAGAAAAAATTCAGTAGTTCATTAAAAATGAATGAAAGACAATTGTAACTTTTCAGATATGCACATACTTACTAGAACATATTTCTCTTATATTTCATTAAATAATCCTCAGAAAAATCTGTAAAGTCTTTAAGTGAAGTTGCCCACTGGAAGAATGTTTTTCAGGGGAATGTTAACAAACCCACCCAAAAAATGCCATGTGGTTTCTCTTGGGTGTGGAATAACACCAGGGGATAAACTGTGCAGAACATTCCTAGAACTGGCCATGTGTTTTATGTTTGATTTGTCTGGGCTCGAGGTGCTCTGGTGGAGACCCACAAAATGCATTCCCAATTCTCCCTGGAGACTGGAACACCCACACTGTGGGCATCGAGTTCAGTGAAAATACCTTGGCTGGGGTGCCAAAGCCAGAAAACAGTGCTGGTGAAAAGTCACTGGAACAAAACATGCTGATGGGAGGGTTTTGAAGGGGAAGAGCCAGGTGGGTTTGAAACACACAGGGCAGAGTTTGTCTCAGGTGGCATTTTGTTGGCACGAGGAGATGTGGTAGAGCTCTGAAAAATCTCCTCGTGTCTCTGGTTACTTAATTCTAAGAAATAATGAGTGATGAGGGTTCACATTTCCTGGCATACCTTACCTTTCCTCCTGAAGAAGTGATGGCTTTGGGGAGAAGAAGGAAATGGAGCTTATTCTGACTTTGCATCTGAATAGCTTGATATTCCCTTTGCCTGAGTTAGTTTGGGGTGGTTGTTCCTGTGAGCACCACCTTGAACGTGCTCTCAGCAGTGAGCAGGCCCTGCCACAAAGACAAGGATGCAGGTTGGAAATGCATCAGCTCCTGGCACTGGTTCCATTCCATTTACTGGGAGGAATTGGAATTTGTTGGGCACGAAGCCAAACCAAGTGCTCTTGACAAATAAACTGAAAATCCACGCTGAGCCCCACAGCTGATGATGGATTCTGGCACAGCCCTTCCTCAGTTCCAGAGCTGTGCCTTAACCTGTCAGCAGTGCCTCAGTGTGAGATGCCTCCTGGGACAGGGTGCTGGAGCTCTGGGAGGGCTTGGGAATTGCAGAACTGGGAATTGCAGGTGTCACTCCTGTGGCACCTCTGCTCAGTCTTTGCTGAAGAGCCCTGGCCTTGTCCCAGGCTTTTTTCTCTCCTCCTGCCACACTTTGCTTCTTTTCTGTCTCTGCTTTCCATGTTCTTTCTTTCCCCCCTTTTCTGCTTATGTGTCACTCACAAAAATGCACTGACACATTTGCTGACACCCTCTTCAGACAAATCACTCCCTCTGTCACTTAGGTGTGGTTCTTTTCCAAGTTCTTTTGCTTTGTTTGTCTCCCTGCATATGTAGTAGGTTTTTTTCAAAACCCCTCAGACCTCTAATATAAAGGTTTTATTAATATTTAGTGGCAAGAACATTTCCAAAGAAAATTATTTTAAGTGCTGCCACCCCTGTTCAAATGGAACCTGAGTTTTAGCTCACTCTGCTGTCCCCAAGGGCTGCTTTGTCAGGTGAATTGCAGTACCACCGCTGAGTCAATATTTTAGTTTGATCAGGTAATAGAAAAGGAACAGAAATGGGAATATTCCCTGAAGCCTGTTAATGTCTCCCCCTGTGCTGCACAGTTGTGGTGGTTCAGAGCACAGGAGTGGGTTGGAGGAGGACTGTAGATGGGCTGTAGGATTTGCTGTGCTGGAGAGCTGTTGTTTTGTTGCTGTGGGCTCAGTTTTGCAGCTAACATTAAAAACACATGTAGTAGGAGCAATGCTGTGGCCATGGGGTGCTGGCTGCAGGGAGGTGCCACAGAAGCCACCCTTCAGGCTGCCCTGCTCCCAAAGCCAGAAGACAGAGCCTGTGTGTGTTGTAATGAACACACTGAGCAGGAGCTGAGAGAACAGGCAGGGATCACACCACAGGAGCAGGTCCCAGTCACAGCCCTGCTGTGTCAGGAGGAACCTCCATGGC
The DNA here is from genome assembly GCA_013399695.1 of Formicarius rufipectus. Taxonomy (NCBI): domain Eukaryota; kingdom Metazoa; phylum Chordata; class Aves; order Passeriformes; family Formicariidae; genus Formicarius; species Formicarius rufipectus. Next base: position 83,450 of record VXAU01003743.1, on the reverse strand, counting down.
TGAGAAGAGCCGTGTCCCCCCACACCTGCCGGGCTGTCCCTGCCTGGTGCCAGGTCAGGAGCTGGCAGCCACACCTCGGTTAGCTGGAGGAATCCCTGACTCTCCATAGGGGCACTATTTCAGGGCTCATAAGCTCTGCTGAAGTGCTGTGGAAACGTAGGCATCTGTCACACAGTGACAGTGAATGCATTTGCCAAAGAGAAACTTGGCAAGTCACCCAATTTAAATTGCTTTGGTTCTTACTTGTTTCATGGGAGGAGGGAGCAGGAGGCAAGGATGGGGAACTGACAGACATTCCCCCCTTCCAACTCTTTGTCCTTGTAATTTAGCTTTGCCTTTCAGTGAAGGGAAGGGAAGCATTGCCAGGGTGCTGCAGACAAGCTGCCAGTGGAGGCTGGGATCAGGGTGCTGAGCTCCAGCTCCCCCAGCCCAGGGCCAAAGCCACGAGGCTGAACCAGAGCCCTTTGCTCCCTCTCAGCAGTCTCTGTTTCCCCATTCTTTCCTTTCCAAGTCTTTTGGTCCTTACCCATCTTTTTTTGTTGTCTCTCTTTCATTTGCACTGTTGCATCAGGCACTTACCATTTCCTTCTTTCTTCCCCCTTCCAGTACATTATCACTTTTCATTTCAACCTGTTTCCAAATCTTTCAAAAACCTTTTGCTGAGCTCTTTGGTTTTTACTTTCCCTCTGCATTACATGGTTTTAATTATAAATCTAATTAGAAGATGGGAACTGTTGGGTTAGTGGTTTTTTTGTGAAGTCTCTGTCACTCACAGTCCAACACTGTTTGTCTCCTCCTCTCCATAGCCCGTGAAAGAAGAGGGAATCCTCCAACCAAAATGTAATTAAAACCCATTGAACAGACTCATGTTTCCTAATCATGTCATCAAATATTTGCTGAGAGAGAGTAAATCAGGAGCATCCACCCACCCCGTTCTTTCATGTGCTCTCATCATCAGTTCAGACTAATAGGTCATTAGTGGAGGCTTTCAGGAGCTGAGGTTCTGGCCACAGTTGTTTCAGGCTGTCCATTGTGACTGGCAAAAGCTCATGGGCTTGATGATCCCAAGGTACAAAATCAAGAAGAACCTGGTGTACAAAGAGTTGGCAGTGCAGAGAGGACAGATATATTTTCCCCAAAGGTCTGGGGTGACTTTGCACTCATGACTTTCCCAGATTTTAAGTTCTGGTGGTCTTTCTCTGTGTGGCCTCCAAGACCTGGAGCTCTTACAGCCCAGGACCTTTTCCTCTTACATGTTCATTATCAAAGGAGGACTCTGAAGGGGGTTTCCTCCTGGAAAGGGCTGTTCCTGAGGGGGTGTAGCCAGCAGTGCCTTTGGTCACTCAGCAGTCTGAGGGTGCTCCAAATCCACTCTGAGGGGGGGTGGGTTTTGGCAGCAGTGTCCTGTAGGGGTTTCTCCTGAGCTCTTTAAAAACAGGTCAAAAACTGCAGCATTCGAACATTGTGTGTTTTAATTGACAGGACCATTCCCTAAAAGAATTGCTGCTGGTTTCCTAGTGCATTAATCCAGCAGAGCAGTTATTGCTTTCTGCTTTTCCTTTCTCCTGCCTGTTGGAAACAAGCTGACAAACACAGCCTGTGTTTGCTTTGAGCTTTACAGGGAAATTGAGGGCTGAGGAAATCAGAAAAACCCTTAGAAAATCAGGTAGTGATTGAACTGGCGTGGCAGTCACCCAGCAGGAAGGATGTTCTTCCCAGTAAAGCACTTGCCTGTGGGAGAAGAGGCTGCTGGAGAATGAGCTCTTGTGTGTTTGCTGAGGGAGGGCTGGGCTGGTAAGTGAGCAGAGGAAAATCCTGTTCTCCTGGAAGCCTTGGTGAGGTGACTGTGTGTCCTCAGGGCACACTTGGGCTCTGTCTCCCCCTCCTTGGCTCTCCCACATTTCCTCTGGAGGGGCTGGCAGACACACTCCCACTGCCTTGGGTTGGCAGTGCAGTGGTTTTCATTCAGAACTGTCCTTACCAACAATACAGATGGAAGAAATGGAGTATTCTACTGGCATAAGTAGAAAAGCTCCCGGTTAATTCTTTCCCTGCTCTACACAGGGATCTTTATTCTGCCTGTGCCCAGGACACAGGGCAGGGTTTGCCTCTGGCACTGTGGGAGAATGGCCTCAGCAGCCTCGACATTTTGAACTCAGTGTGAGTGAGATGCTGAATTTCCATTCATCTGGGCTTTCTGGCAGGTGATATTACAGGGTTGAGTCAGATTTCCTGTGCTTTCTATTCACTGGAGTCACATATTGGCATCAGACACTGTGCAGATTTCCTTCTAAGAGCAGCTGGATGTGCCCAGTGAGTGATTTCCCTCTTCCTCTTGTGGGCAGCCACCCCCAGGGTGTGCTGTGGGCTTTCCCTGCTCTCTGCAGTGTGTCCTCTGCACAGAGGACACGGCACACGAGGGGCACACCCTGCTAGACCTTGGGCCACGGGCTGGGGCAGGACCAGCAGGGGAGGTGATTGTGTAGGATGAGCAGGGAAGTAAATCATTTCCCAGGTGCTGCTGTTATGCTGCTCTGTGGTGGTTAAAGTTGATACAGGTTTCATCAGTGTGGAACCACAGCTGCTTTGGTTCCCCTTCCACAGCTTTGTTCCTGGACAGGGAATGAAAAGCTCAGTGTCACAGGACACCCACTCCCAGGGACTGAATGCAGGGGCTGAGCCAGGGCAGGGAGGGAGGCAGAAGGATTCCTCACCCCCAAGGAGCCCTTGTTTTCAGACACCAACACTTTGGCCAAGTGCCTTTTGCTCCTGTTCGGCTTCCCTGCCTCAGGAACTGGTCAGGAGAGCTGGGGTGTCTCCAGGCCCACAGGATCCCCCTTCAGGCTGGTTCCATCCCCACCATATGCTGGAACAATCTTCCCCAAGGAAAGAAGGCAGAAGCTGTGCTGCCTCAGTGGAGTGGCCTCACCTGAGATGAGGACTCTCTGAGCATAAGATGGGCCTTCAGGGCTGCAAAATCTGCCTTATTTTTTAAGGAAAGCTTATGTCCCTTATCAAGGACAGAGGGAGAAGGATGTTTTCACGGGGGGAAATACTAATTTCCAGTCTCCTCCCAACATGTGCTGGGAACACTGGCTGCTCAAAGCAGTGTGCTCACCAGTGTTTCAGTCTCCTGAAGGGAGGCAGCAATGTGCTGCACATGGCCCAGAGGAGCTGTGGAGGACACACAGTGCCTGGAGCAGGGCCTCAGCTCGGGGAGCAGCACCACGTGCAGGAGGCTGGGTTGTCTTCTGCTCAGCAGGCTTTGCATCTGTAATCTGCTCTCATTTTCTCACCCTCTTAGTGGCAGTATTTCTGTTTTACCATTCAAAACTGACCAAAAACTTTGCTGGCCCTGGAGTTAGTAAAGAAACAGGATACTCTGACTTATGAGAACCCCAAAGCTGACTGAATGAATTAATCCTAACCCAGAATTGTTCCAGGCTGCTTTATTACCCCCTTTCCTTCCTCCTCCATTTCCTCTCCCAAAGTACAGCATTAGGTCTGGCCAGTCACTAACAGATCTATAAATCCTTCCCAAAGCAAAGTAAGCCCTAACCCCCTTCCATCCATCACACCAAGCTGATAATAGTCTCTGCTGGGGAGAACTGCAGGCTGATGCAGTGAGATCCATTAGTGCCCACTGCTGTGGATTCCATGGATCCGTGGCTTGGCAGGAGACCAGCACTGGAAGGCAACTTTGTGTGTGACATGAGGGTTCAGATTCAGGCATAAAGCACCTTTTCCGTGGGTTTGGCATACACAGCATTCAGTTTCTTTATTGACTGTTTGTTTTTAGGTTGTTTTTCTGCGTATGTGAGGTTCAGCCCTGCAGAGGGATGTGTGGGTCCTGTCCCCTGCCTGTCCCCACAGCATCACACCCCTGCTGTGCTCTGTGCTGTTGCCAGTTCGTTTGCAGGCACGCTGGGTCTGTGCGGCTCAGCCTCCACAGGGTCGTCACTGTGCCCTTTTTTTCCCCACACCCACCTTCATCCTTCCTATTGTTTAGATTAGAGACACCCCCAAAAACACCACAGCGTCCTGTGTGCTTGCTCAGTGGGACAAATGAGTGCACATCAAAGCACTGGTTCTCATCAGGGGCTCTTTCCACTGTCATTATTTTTCCTTCAGAAATGCATTTCCCACACATTGCAGCAGGAATTATTCCCTAACGTTTCCTACAGTGTTTCTCACTCTCTAAGAAAGGAACTTCCCAACTCTCAGTCTTTGAAATGTTTTACTTCTTTGTATTTCTTTTTTTTTTTTTTAACAAGATTCTGCCTGAAGGGTGAGTGTGAGGAGTGGGGCAGGCTGAGAGCACCTTGGGAGCACCCACAGTGATCCCACCACTGCCCACGAGTGCACCAGGAGTATTTTTAGCCCTCTCTGAAGCTTTCTCAGGTTACCTCAGCACTGCAGTCCCTCCAGGGGATGCTCCACACCCTGCCAAGCTGGAGGTGACTGAGCTGGAAGAGCTCAGGTAGCTCACATTTGCCTGGCAGTGTCCTGAAAAACCCTTCCAGGTGTTCAGTGGGAGCCAGACGCCCCCGAGGTTGTCACGGCTGGGGACAAACTGACATCTGGTGCTGTGGGGAAATGGCCTGGGTAGCCTTAAGGTTCTGCAGGCAGTGTGAGGGGCTAAACTTCCGTTCCTCTGGGCAAAAGGGCCGTGCCCTGGCACCCTGGGGAGGAGTGAGCTGCCAGGCTGGAGCTCCTGGTTCTTTCCGTGGCTGAGCTGGGGTTGCAAACCTCGTTCAAACGAGTGAGCTTTGCTGAAGGAACGACCTCCAGGATTATTGGGATGAAATTAGACGTGCTCAAAACGCTCCTCTGGAGCCGAAATCATCTCTCTAAACTTTGCAGCACAAATGAGAAGTTTTGTTGCTAGGTCCTGGTTTTGTAGGGGGACACCCCTGAGGGCCAGAGCGTTTGGGCGACACTCTCGTGGCTCTTGGTTCCTGTGGCACAGGACGAGGGGACTCCGGAGTAACACACACCTCCTGTGCTTCTCAGCCTTTCCTGAAGGCGATAAGTACCTGACGTCTGTTTTAATTAGTGACCAACCCTTTTCTGTATTAAATAGTGTTTAATCTTTTGCGAAGGAGCCCGGTAGGACGGCCGGAGGGGCGGAGGGGAGTGGCTGCCCTGCACCCGAGCCGGCCGGCGTGGGGGGACACGGCTCCGCCTCCCCGCAGCCTGACTCAGTGGTAAATGCTCTGAAGGTAACGCTGCTGCGGGGCCGCCCCTGCCCACCGTCCTGTGTGCTCCTCCACACGTGTCCTGTCGTCCTGCCAACATCCCCCCGGCCGCCACCGGGGTGTCCCTGTCATCAGTGGGCTTGTTTCTGTCTGTCTCCCATTGTATCTGTGGACTGTGTGTTTCCCGGGCGGGCACCCGGCCCTCGTAGTGGTGATTCCAGCTGGAGCTGCTCTCCACGGTACCTGCTCTTGTGGTTTTCCTTTGAAGCTGAAAGTGGTGTTTTGCTTAATTAAGGGGTTGTTTGTACTTCCCTGAGGATGCGTGTTTGTGCTCCAGTGGGAAACAGTGGATCCCTGCAGAGAGAAATACCTTAATGCAAAGATAAAGCTGAGGCACATGGTATATTCATGTTAAAAATAGCAGGGCCCTGGGCTGCTGACCACGGTCCCAAGGTCAGCGTTGACACTTCTTTGGGAGCAGATGTGCTCTGCCCTGAGGTCAGGGCTGGCTCCTGTGTGCCGTTGATACACACCAATTGACATGAGTAATCCGAGGGTAGAGTTGCGCCCTCTCCCTTCCCTCAGCGGTGAAACTGTTGCAATGAAGGAAACTCAGGAGGTGTTAGCACATGGAAAGGTTTATGGGGTGGTGCGAGTCAACCAGTGGCTGAGCTCACTGTCCCACTGCAGCACATCAGCGATGTCCGGGCTCACTGGAGGGGAGTGAAAACTGATGGAGAGCTGAGCAGAGAGCAGGGGCTGCATATTCCTCTCTCCTATTCTGGCTCAGACATGGTTATTTCTGGTGCTTTTTGCCCCTTTTCTCTCCTGTGCTTCACTCGTTGCTGAACTGCTTTAATATCCAACCCCGGTGAGCAGGTGCTGCTCCCCACCCGCACAGATGTTACAGGGGCATTTTAGAGGGGGTAGGTCTGCCCTCCTTCAGGGGAGAACTGGGAATTCTGTAGGCATTTGCTCTGGTTCTGAGCTTTGTGGAGATGCCCAGTGAGAGCTCAGTAGCGCTGTGGACTTGCCTGGACACCCAAGTTTCTGTGACATTGGCTTCTCCATGTGGCCTGAGGAAATGGTTTTGTGCAAGTGAACGGCGCACCAATTGCAGCCATCAGATCCTTCTGTCCTCAAACCCCAGGCACAGCACTTCACCACAGCCTGGCTGCCTGACATCCAAAGGGGACAGGCAGCCCCAGCCCTTCTTCCCATGCCCACAATGGCAGGTCCCCTCTGGGATGGCCTCCCCAGCCACGTCCCTGTCAGCAGCACTGCCCATCAGAGCTCTGGTCTCGTCCTCCTGCACCATTCCCAGCCCAGGAGAGCTCTGGTCTCGTCCTCCTGCACCATTCCCAGCTCCCAGGGAGTGCCTGGCTCAGCAGTGCTCCAAGTGCTCTGTGCATCTTCCATGTATTCCACCTGCTGCTGCCTAGAAAATAAAGCTATGCCAGGTGATTTGGTCAAGAGATGACGTGTAATTATGGAAAAAAGCCTTTTGTAGTTCTCTTAAAATCCCCCCTGGCAAAGGCACTTCCCTGAAGGGAGCGTTTACCAACGTGCTTTTGACAGCCTGCAATGACAAGTGGCCTGTGGCAGTGCAGGAGCAGCAGCCCCGGGCTTTGGTTGTGAAACAGATTGATGATAAATACACCGAATTTAGTCCTGTCTGATGTGAGAGCTCAGCTCTCGGTTCCCCAGGAGGCAGGGCAGCAGGCAGCAAGGGATAGAAATGAGCTGTTAAATCTGGAATGGAGAGCAAGCTGCCAGCTCCCCAGGCTGCCCAGCCCCAGCGGGGAGGGGGCCCAGCCCGTTCCCAGCCCCAGGCGTATGGGTTGGATCCCGCCCTCCCGGGAAGGCACAGCTCCCACTGGCATCGCTTGGCACCAGCAGATGCAGGAGGAGGAACGAGCCAACATCAAGAGCTTGCTTTTCTGTCCAAATTTGGCAATTTGGAATTCTTGCAATGAAGGAATAGTCTTTGCTATAAAACCTCACCATTAGTGCAAGCCGCTCCTGCACGGCAGGGACTCTCAGGAGCAGGGCTGTGCTTGAAGGGGCAGATCCATCAGGGAGCAGGAGGAGGTAAATGCTACAAATGGTGCTGTTGTTTTCCTAAGTAGTGAGGAGACTTTGAAAAAAAAATTAAAATATTTTAGAGAAGTGCCTGGGAATCTCCCACTGGTGGAGAAAGTGAGGAACAAGAGCAGAGCAGGTGTGATGAGCCTCTCCCATGCCCTGCTCCCTGGGGCAGGAGGTTGGAAGGGGGACTTGCCGTGTGTGTGTCCCCATGCCAGGCCCTTGGCAATCCTCCCCACCCTGCCAGTGGTTGTGGGGTTATTCCTGCAGGGCACGTGGCATCACTGGGCATCTGCAAGTGGTTATTTCACATGGCAGGATGGGGTTGATTCCTTTTGCAAGTTGTATCTGGCCAAACTTCTGCTTGTGATGTTCCAGACCAGGGTTTGCAAGTATGGAATGGTGATTGTTACCTGGTCTATGGGTTTATAAGTTTGACTACTTATAAACTGTGCTTATACTGCTGCTCTTACTTGTGGCTGCCAAAAAATGCATAAAATAGAATTTCCTTCTTTTTAAACATACCCATGACTTGGAAGCTCAGGAAAACATAAACCACCAGGCTCTTAAAGGCTCTCTTACTACCACCTTAGTGAGACAGATAAAGCTGAGACTGGAGAAATGGGCAGTAAAAGTTTAAGGTGTTTCATTTTATATTCCATACTGAGCCTGGAAACACCTGAAGATGCAAAGTATTTTTTGTTTGAATGTTGGCAATATGCCCTTGAAGATTTTATATGGCAGTTAAGTCAATTACTGTTTCTGTAATGCAATTACTGTTTTATTAGGAGCACTATAATGTTAACATGTTGGTTAGTATTGATCAGAAGAATCTATGTGGGATAATATATCTGGGATAAAGTACTGTATGACCTGAATTTATCCTTCCTAAGAATAAAGTCTGGCAAGTGTGAGGAAGCCTGGCAGCCTCAGTTTCCCCCCTGAACAATGGCCCTTATAACTTTTCCTGCCTATGATATTCCTTCACAATTTATGGCTAAAAAAGCAGTTTCTAACTCATGCATATTTAATAGCAATCCATAAAAGTCCTTGTGATGTAAGTAATGCCACTTCTAAAATGCTAAATTTGACATTATCACTTCATTTTTGTAAATCTCCAATGCACACTTGTGTCCTGCTTTGTCCCTTTGTTCCCCAGCCACTCCAAGCTCTGCTCCTGCCACTGAAACGCTCCCTGTTCCTCTGACTTTGATAATCTCTGTCTGATTTCACTATTCATATGTTGTTACCCTTTTAAATCAGTTGGTTATGTCCTTCCTGGTTTTGCTTTCCCTTACACCCATCTGATCCATGTTAAAAGCACAGTGGATTTGTGATAAACTAATGATGATGTTTATTGTAATCTTTTCTCTTGCATTCTCATTGCAGTTCCTGCCAGGCTGTAACTCCCTGTTTACCTGCAGCCTCATGCACTGTGGCTGTTTCACAGGAAACATTTGCCATGGCATCATTTTGCCTGTGAAAACGGTGGAATGGGGACAGTTTTGGGGCTCCCCAATTTTGGTGCATAGTTTTGATTGGTACCAAGACGCAATTCGATACCAAAATAATGATATAATGCAAAATGCAAAGGTGGATGTGTAATTCATGTTGTAGGAGCTTTATGGTGTTATATGACCATGTAGGTATTTTATTAAGGGAATGGAGGTAGGAGTTCTCTCCTCAGGATGTGCACATGGAACTGGTATTGTATTTGGGAATGTTCTTGCTTTGTACTCTTGCACTGTTTTAGGAGGATGTAGCAACATGTGTCAGCAGGTTCAGAGGTAGTTTGTCATGTGTTAGTGAGCATGGAGTTAATTCCAAAGCACAGGAATGTCTAGATTAAATCTAGAGGTTGTTCTTCATGATTTTCCTCAGGCTGCTGTGGTAAGTTTTGTTCTTAGGGCTGCAGCCCTCACTTGGGCTGGGAGCCAAAGGGAAGGTGGGGGATTCCAGTTGGGATTGAGGGTGTAGCTGGGCAGGAGGGCTGAAGTTCCTGCTGAAATCTGGACTGAAATTTTGACACCCCTCCCTTGTCACTCATTCCCTTTCTGGGCTTCTCTTGTGTGTGTCTGTTCCTTCCTACCAATCAGGGATCACTTGTTCAGCTGGAAATAAAGGACTTTGGGAAGTGTCACCTTCCAGTTTGTTACTGTGTCAGCATTAGCTGCTTGGTAAATATTGTCTTAATATTTATTGACCAGGAAAGTTGTTGAAAGGCACATGTAGGTGCAATGTGCCTTCTCACAAGAGCTATCAAGAGGCCTTGTGTGTTGATATCAGATGTTGGGCAGAATTGTCATACCCAGCCCTGCCTGTGCCACAGACACCCCGTTTGGGAGGTGCCACTGAACCTCCACTTTTCATGCTTTCACCACTGCAGAGTTGCACAGCAAATACACCTAAAACACACATGTATTTTTATGGTGGTGACTTGTGTTTTCAGGCTGCAGGATGCAAGTTTGGAGGGTTTGGGTTATTCCCACCCACTGGAATTACACAGGTTCCCTTTAAAGGACTTTGTGGCCCTGTGCAGTGGGGCTGTAGCCTTTTCCTTGCAGTCTGGGAGTATTTCTAATTTTCATGCTTATACTCAGATTTTCTTCAGCAAAGGCTCAGAGGAACTGGCTTGTTTTCCCACCTCTTGCACAGAATCACAGCAGGACCTTGGGGTTGTTCTGCCTTTGCTCCTCAGCTGTAGGAACTACCTTTTCAGGAATTCTGCTTCCCAGGATCCAGCTGCTTGGGGCTTATTCAGTTCCAGCTAATGCAGTGTCTGATCACTGCTGGACTTTAGGCACTGGTGAAATAGTAAATAATGACAGTCATATTGCTGTTGGCCCAGAGATTGATGGGTGGTTTAGTAGCAGTTGCACTTTAGCTGGTGGTTAGTTTATTATTATTAAACAGAAATAATCTTAAATTGCAACGCTGTGGTGGAATCACCATTCTTGTCTCTAGAGAGGCCTGGTGGCACAACATGAGCTGCTGCTCTCCTGCTCAGAATCCATCAGTCTTTCTCTAAATCATTATGAAATACTTCCCTGAATGTTTGGGGGTATCACTGCTCTGCCTTTTTAACTCCAGTATTGTCACAATCGCTACGTGCACAATTCCTCAGACCTCCAGGAAGAACTAGTGACATAAACACTTGTAGTGCCTTGGCTGATTGTAAGAGAACAAGTAGATCCTTTGAAAAAGAGGAGAACTGCTCTGTGCTTGTTAAACTGGAAATGTTTAGCCACCTCTGGATTGGGCTTTGTGCTTCTGAGTCCCTTTCTGCAGGAGATGAGATTGGGGAAGTGGTTGAACAGTCCCAGCTGATGCCTGCAAACACCCTCAGTCTTGTGTCTGAAGCACAGACTATCCCAGTGATGCACGTGCTGGTCCATCTGTGTGTGTTTTGGATCATTTTTACCCAGCAGCATGTGCTTTGTGTGTTCAGAAGGAATGTTGTACCCCTGAAGGAACAGCCCCTGCTCCTGCTGTGTGTGCCACCCCTCTGTCCTCCCCGGTGCTGCATGTCCCAAAGCTGTGGCATTCCAGATGCATGTCCACGTGAACACCAGCGCACCTCAACCGGGGATAACGATCTCTTTCCATCCCTCCCTTTAGGTTGTGTGGAGGAAACTTGGCGATGCTGCAGGGTCGTGCCCTGGAATTAGGCAACACTTGGCAGGAAATCAGTACAAAGGCCCCATGTAATGGCCTCTCTGAAGAGCACGAGTGTGAAGTGCCGATGGGAGGCAAGGAACTGACTGTCCACCACAACTCCCGCTGACCACGGGCTGTCCGGATGCACTGCAGGAGCCTCGGGTGGAGGCAGAGGTGCTGCCCAGGGCTCTGCCCGTGCTGTCGGTGTCCCCCGTCCTGCCGCTCCCATGCCCTGCGTGTGACCCGCTGCACCCTCTCTGAGACACCCCACCTTCAGGAGCACTGAGGTATTTCCATCCCAACCGAACGGATTCGTGGGATTCTGCAGGAGCTACGCGAAATCGGTGTTGTTTTGGTTCGTTACAGCGAGTCTCTGATAGGTGTGAACGAGCGTTCCCCTGGATTTAAGAAGGGTTTTCCCACCAGACTGGAGAGACGTGGATAAACTGTGCCTTTGGTCTCCGCAGCTTTGAGAAAGTCGCTTCTTAGTAACTCCCCTTCAGTCTGTAAAGGACCCGTTGGTGGTGCTTAGGCAATTCCCAGGTGATTCCTTTGCTTTGGTAGAATACCTGCCTTGGAGGTGCTAAAAGACCATAAAGTCCTAACCAGCCAGTAGTGTAGCATAACTACAGTACTTGTAGTGATCCACAATTTCTTTCTCAATGAAAGTCGAGGTAGCTTTCTCTAGATGCACATCTTCTGAGGAGGGGTATGGTGTTTGAGCCCTTTAGTGAACAGAATCCTTAGGCATCACTGTCGCAGCTCTCAGATCACAATCTCCATCAGAGTTTCTTTTGGAAAGTGTTTTCCGACTGTCAGGATGCTAATTTCTAACTGTTTAATTTAGAGACGTGCTGGTTTATTTAACAAGAGCCTGTAAGGATTGAAAAGATTGCACTGCATTATTAATACAAGCTTTTCTTGCCACTGTAGCATTTTTTCAAAGAAAAAGGTTTTTATTATGCTCAGAGCATGTCTTTCATTATTCTGAGGCAGAAAGCTCTTGTTGAGATTGCCCGAGATTGGACCAGACGGCGCCCTAGATGTGCTTAGTTTATTTTTCTCTCTGTGTATGACATTAGTTGTGTGTATTGAATTACAGCGATAGGTATTTTGTGTATATCTAAGAGCAATGATAGTTTCCTGTATGAATGTGCAACAAGCTTGTGACTGAATGGCTGTTGCTTAACTTTTTACTATAGCTGAGCATCAAAAAAGACTAATAAAAATTAATAATAATTATAATAATAAAAAAAAGGGAATGCAACAATTCCTGGGTTTCTGGTTTGTTCTTGGTTACTAAGATTTGAGCCAAAGTGAGAACCTCTGTTTTCTCTGGGCTTGGACATACTGTACCCGTGGGCTGTTTGCAGTGGAATGTAGCTCGGTTGCTGTACAATCTTTTGTTATATATATGATGTAAATCTGCTACCTGTCTTCAGCAAAAATGTGTTAATTTGCAGCAGTAGTTCTGTTGGGTTTTGTTGTTATTTCCACTTGGTACCATTGGATGTAAGGCCTCTGATCCAGCATTGCTTTCTTGGGCAGAACTCCCGTTCAGCCTTTCTCCTTGAGTTGGGAATGCAGAATCCAGCCTTCTGTTCTGAGACGTGGCACTCCTGTGTGATTCCTGCTCCAGCACCAGCCCAGGCAGCTGTGTGTGCTCTTTCCATGCTGTTTTCTCTCCCTGCATACTTCAGTTCCAGTTGTTGTGTTCCCATCTGTGTACGAGCAGCTGTAACACCTGTATGTGTGTCTGCAGGGGCTAATGGAGGGACACTGGTCTTTGGACACTACACTTGTGTAAATTTTGATACTGTATTAAAACTATTTTTTTAACAGTTCTGCATATGATGGGGTATCAAGTATCTGTGTTCATCTTAGCAATGGTAATAAATTACAGAATCCCACCCTTGTTTGCTCTCCTTTTGTGACCCAAGCTATGAGGGGCAGTTTGCCTTGAAGGAGCTGTTGGAAGTGTTTCCTGCTCCGTTGTGAAATTAGCTGCATGTTGTGCATTTTTCCTCATTTTCTTGCCAGATGTCTTAAAAAATGCAAGAAGTATGAACTTGCTTCTTTGTTTTATGCTAAATGAGGAGCTGTGCATGGGCTGGGCCATGGAGTGGTGACCAGGTGCAAGTTGTTAAGACTGGGTAAGCTGGGCTGCAATTGCAGATTCAGGACACCTGTGCTGGTTCCTTCTTCCTCCCAGAGCAGCTTCAAGGTGAGGACAGAGCAACGTGGAGCTCCTGCAGTCATTTTGCTCAGGTAAGAGGTGTTGGTATGTTGGTGGGGTGTGGGTCAGGTGAAAGGGCTGTGCTTGTACTAGTGAGCAGAAAACTTGCTCTAAACTTTCAGGGGGGGAAATAGCCTTAGTACCATCAATTGAAGCTGACAAATCCTGCGGTGGCCACTAAAAGCACAGCTACCAAGAGCAGAAAGGCTGTGTGGGGAAGGGGGCCAGTGCCCTGAGGGGTCTTGTGGCCTGCTGGAGTGTCTGTGCTGATGAATAACAATTGCTGTGGCAGGCAGAGCCCTTCATTTCCCTGCCTTGCTCCCTGCACACGTGGCTGAGCCTTCTTCAGTGGTGTGCAGAGTTGCTTTAGCATCGTTGTGCTGCAGCTGAGAAGTGTTCTGTGGCTGCTCCCAAGTCCTGAGCTGAGCCTCAATGGGCTGTAAAACTCACTATGGAGTGAGTTCTAAATAGTGCTTGTGTAGGGAGTGGGTTTGCTTTGCTCTGCTGAAGGGGCAGACGGTAAAGAAAGGCACTTTGTTTTCAGCCAGTGACTGGTTTCAGTGGAGCCTCTTCCCCAAAGGCTGCAGTTGATGGACATGTTTAGGAATGTGGCCCAAAGCCAGTGTGCCCTTTTTAATGTTTTCAGCACCCAGCCTTGCTCTCCTTCGCGCCCCCCAACCTCTCAAACACCAAATGTCCTCAGGCTCTGTGTGCCGCCTCCCTTGCCAGGGTGCTGGTTTGTTTAATTCTTTAAAAGTCTTTGAAATAATTCCCAGGGTGGTTTTTTGTTGTGAATTCTTTCTACTGTTCTCACCAGTTTGATACAGAAGTGGCTCAGCCATTCCCCACACACACTTTTGGCAGAAAAAAGTCTTGATGAGATGATTTTTTTTTTTGTTAAGGAAATGCAGCTGCTGGGTGTGTAATGCCAGACTCTCCTTTTATCTTCACACTTGTGTTTTGCAGGCTCAGGTGCCACACATGCACAGGGACCTCACCCCAAGCCAGCACCTACTGCAACTCTGCTCCTCCCAAATCCTGAAGGTAAGAACAGGTTTTCTCCCCACTAGTGTGAGTAGGATGGAATACATTCTAAGAAGAATTTATAAGTCTTCAGGTGAAAAAAAAACTGAAGGAAAAAGTAATACTGGGAACCCATCCCCAGCCTCTGGAAAGAAAGAGGACAAAGGGAAGAGGGGTGGGGCTCCAGGCTGCAGGTGAATCTCATTGTGTAGCTGGTGCAACCCATTTGCTATGAGCTCACCTGTGTGTGATGATCATCAAGGCCTGGGTGAGGGAGAAAAGGGTGTAACCTTTTCACAGGTGGCTTTGTTTAGTTGTTTTATCTTTTCTCTTGATAAATGCCAGGGATGGGGTTGGCCCGTGAGCAGTGGTGCTCCCCAGGCCTCAGCACCTCACCTGCAGAGCAGGAGGGGGTCCATGGCATGGCTTTTTTAAGAGTCTTTGGAAGTCCCTGGTGACACAAACAAGGATATCTTGGCTTAGGCCAGTGTGCTGAGCCCTGTTAAAACATGACATCACTCATGGCTTAAGTGTAAAGGTCTGAGAGAAAGGAAAAAGTTCTCGTGGGGTTTGAGGTGGCCTTTCACAGTAGGATCTGGTTGGTTGTCAGGGTGGTGGGAACTGGCCAGGATGTCAGTCAGTGGCACGGGGCTGTCGAGCTGCTCTGTTTTCACAGGCATTAGACTTTGAAAGAGAGGAAATAATCTAAAAATACGACATTTCCCTCCCCTGCTGAAGGGGCGGTGTCCACACACTGCTGTGTGTGCCCATGGGAAAGGCCCAGAGCCCACCCTGCCCAACCTTAGGAATCCCAGGAAAAGCACACCATGAAACATGGGAATGTTGCCATGGGAACTAGTCCTCTATTGCTGCTAATAAAACAACCCTAAAACACAAATGATAACAGGCCCCAATTTCTGCACCAAACTACAAACAGTGAAGCTACAAAGGGAGCTGGTAAAGAGCAGGAGTGTAAATCAACCAAACTGCTAAATTAGGTATATGCCTGTCTCTCCATGAGAAAGCATAAGCAGATAAACAAAGCCCTTGGGAGAGTTTAAAAAAAAAATCATTTTAATTATAGCACATCCAGCCAACATAAACCCCGTGGACTGTGTGAAATCAGGTTTGTTCTTCTGATCAGGAGCAGGAAACCCTGTAGCAGATCAAATGAGTTCAGGGAGGCCGTCCTGCTAATTGCTGCTCCTCACTGAGCCAAAGCAAACTATTTAGACAAAGGAGAGAATTCACTTTTTATTTAGTATTAATTATCAAATAGCATGTCTGGATGGGCCTCACAATAACACTGTGTTTCCTGGGGAAAAAAATAATTGTTCTAATCCTGTGAAATGAGTGGAGAATTAACCCCTTGGTTCAGGCTGGAGCCCCAACATGTGCTTGCAATTAGGTGCAAGATGAGTGATATCTTGAAAAAGGCCTTTTCTTCAGTCACAGCAAGTTATGAAATACGACTTGGGGCTCTGGGAGCTGCTTCCTTTGGAGCTCTGCCTTTCCTCAGAGGACAGGTCCTGTCTCCACGGGCTTGGCTTTGCCCTGCTAATATCCCTGCTTCAGCAGGAAGAAGGAACAATGGAGAGGAGAGGCGTTTGATAAGTCAGACAGCGATCAGTGCCCAGACTAGCGCTGATAAGGCTTTATCTTTGATCTTGATGAA
This sequence comes from Formicarius rufipectus, assembly GCA_013399695.1. NCBI lineage: Eukaryota > Metazoa > Chordata > Aves > Passeriformes > Formicariidae > Formicarius > Formicarius rufipectus. The sequence continues at coordinate 67,576 of VXAU01003743.1, read as the reverse complement.
TTAATTGATGCTCAGGCCTTGCTGGAAAGGTCCTCTCCTGGGTTGGTCCTGCCCGTGTCCCTGTGCTGGGACTCGCTTCCCAGGGGTGTGGGTGGGGTTTTGGGGGGATTTTGGGGTGCTTCTCTCCTCGGTGTCTGCACAGGACAGCCAGGTGGGTGGCACTGCCCCTCGGAGCCCCCTCAGACCTCCTCACAGCCTCCATGTCCCCCCATCTTTCCTCATGGCTCCTCACAGCATCCCTGTTTCTCAGTTTCCTCTCACAGACTTCCATCTCCCCCTGCCCCCTCGTAGTCTCTCTCTCCTCTCACAGACCCTCGCAGCCCACCATTTTCCCCTCCTCACAGCTCCATTTCCTGCCATTTTCCCCTCCTCACAGCCTCTGTCTCCCACCATTTTCCCCCTCAACCCCCCTTTTCCCCTCACAGTCTCCATCTCCTGCCATTTTCCCCTCACAGCCCCCATCTTCCCCCCATTTTCCCCTCTCAGCCTCTGTTTACCCCCATTTTCTGTTCGCAGCCCCCATCTCCCCCTAT
>VXAU01003743.1:7054-66983 GCA_013399695.1 Formicarius rufipectus | reverse complement strand
ATCTCCCCCCTGTTTTCCCCTCAGAGCCTGTTTCCCCTCGTCTCCCCCCTTTTTCCCCTCACAGCCCTCGTCTCCCCCCATTTTCCCCTCACAGCACCCTGGGGACCTGGACTCCCAACCCCAGTGCAGGTATTTATCGTAGATACAGCAAATGCTGAGCTGGGAGGTGGGGAGGGGGAATTAATTTGGACGTTTCCAGTCTTTTGTGCCATAAAGGGAGAAAACTTTTCTTGGGCTGAATGGGATCTACATAAATTGTGCCTTTGCTTGTGGTTAACTGTGTCAGCAGCTGTCAGTGTCAAAGACTGAGGAAAATCTTCTGAATGCACAGTATAAAACCTGTGTCCTAAGTCACATTTGCTACATTTTAGTGTTATGTCATCGTGGAAACTGTATAAACAGCTGAGTTCATAAATCACAGTGAATGCAAGAGGAGAAGATACTTAGTGTAATTACCTCATGCTATTTGTTTGGATGGGGAGGAAATACTAGGTGCGCTTTTTGGTTTTGCTTCCCTAGGAGTAATTAAATATGTTCCCTAAAAGATTTCTGGCTAAACTGCCTATTAACCACATTTGTAAGTCCTATTTCACACGTTATTAGGCTCTGAATTCCAGTGGCCTGAACAGGAAAAGGTGAAATTATTAAATTAAGGGATGGTATTAGAAGAGAGCTGTGTAACTGGTCTAAAGTAACTCCCTGCTCAGATGTGTCCTGTAGGTTTTCATTCTTTACAGAGAAAGAAAGCCAAAGGGCAGAAAAATATGACTGCAACGTTGGAGTCTTAGCTGGACTATAACTGCACACAAACCCAGTTTTTAATTCTGTTTTCAATTACTTGAGCAATCTATACAATATTCCAACCCTCCAGAAAATTAATGCTGGTTTACCAGATATTTACTCAGAAAGGACCCAAATCCCTTCATGTTTCAGTTGCTGCTTTATAGGCACTGATCTGTTTACTGGCATTTTATGGATATAAATTACTGGAAAATTAGCTCAAAATGTTGCATTTTCTATTCTTGTTTTGGCATGTCTGTTGAGATTTCCCAAGGAGCAGGTAAATTATGTGGAGATTGTCAAATGTAGCAATTAAAAAGGTTTAAAAATCAATTTCTCTTGGCGTGTTGGTAGAGACGGGTGACTATGTACTCCAGGTTTGCAGAGCCTGGAGCTAAAACCACACTTAGTTCATTTGGTCTTAGCTTAGTGTTTATGTTAGTACAGGGTATTATTTTTTGTGGTACTACTGGGAGGTGTCTGGGAGTGCTTGTTCGCCTTTCCTTGGGAACACTGCTCAGAAAAATACTCCTGTTTGAACTACTCCTGAGGGAAGGTCCCTCCAACCTGCCTCTGATTTCAGCCCTAGTCCTTCAAATAGTTTCAGAAAAGAAAGGCAGATCCCAAACACTTTCACTAACACCATTATTATTAATGCATTTTCCCTCTATTTTAAAATACTTTAAAAATTCCAAGTGCCTGTTTGGTTTTTTTAAGTCAGTGCAAAATATTTCCATGAAGAATTGCCTTTATCTGTGTGAGAGACAGGTTCAGTTTACACATTCCTGCTGTGCGCAGGAACATTCGCTGCTGATTAGAGGGGTTTGCAAAGCACTTGTACAAACAGATTTCTCCCCTTTGCTGTCTGGTTTCTCTTCCCAACTTGGGTTTTCCAGGTGCAGAATGGTCTTCACTCAGAGGAAAGACCATCTGTGTTTTGTCGATGCTCAGAGGAATAAAACTTTGGAAATGAGAGCGGATTTCAGCCCCGCTCCTTTCCTGCCTTGATGCTGGAGTTGGTTTTGTGGCTGTGCCAGGCGAGTTGGCAGAGGCTGCTGGGCCTTGCAAAATCATGCTGGGCTGTGGCTGGAGCAGCTCCCCACTCCTTTCATGCTGTAGGAGTATGTTTGTTTTGTGTATGAATGTCAGTCTGTCAGAGAAACAGCATTTATCCTGCAGACAGTGACAATAAACATTGCATTGCTCTAAGTCCAAGCTTCCACTTCCCAGCCTCTGCTGTTGCCATGCCTCAAAGTAAAGCTGGGGGATGGAGAGGAATAATGCACAAAAGGGAGTTTTCTGAACACCTTTTCTAATGTCAACGTAGCAGGTGCTGTGAACCTCCCTGGGGTGTATTGCAGGAGTAGTTTTGTCCACTCTGTGCAGTGTGGGTCTCTAAATCTGAATGTGATCCATGTGGGTCCCTTCTGACTTGGAATATTCTGTGATATATATATGTGTGTGTGTGTCTGTCTCCTTACTGACCATGGAGCTCATAGCAAACAAGAGGTTTCCCTCAGAATTTAACACCCGTTTGTTGGCAGAGGAGTGAATAATGACTGAGTGACACCTTTAGTAATAGCATCTGGGAGGTTCTGGTATTGGGCCAGCTCATGGCCAGAGCAAAAAATACATTTTCTGTGGCTTTGCAGTGTCTAATTATTTGCTTTGTTGAGTGGGAGAGCTGCTGTTTCTGAGCTATAAACCTGGCTTAATTCCCTGACCCCTCCATTCCTGGAGCAGAACCCTTCCTCTGAAGGCTGAGAGGAGCACCCAGGCGTTGTGCAGGAAACAAGGAGGACCCTGCCTGGGGCTCACTGCTCCAGCCGGACTGCACGGGGCAGATGGCAAAGTCCCTCAGCAACTGATATGCTTTAGTGTGTATATATATATATGTTTTAAAGAATGCTGATTCTTATCTGATGGTTTGTGCAATATATCAATTGTTTGCACGAATAGATTTTTACTTGCTTCAAGACTTGCTATGAATTTTATCCTGGCTGGGCTTAATAAGTTAATGCAAGACCAGAATAAAGAGGAAAGTCCAACTTTTAACCAAAGCACAAAGGAATCCTGTGGATGTGAACTTGCCCCCACAATGAATGTACAGTATTTTTCTCCATTACTAGTTTTTGACTGTGGAAGTGAAAGTACAGAGCCTGGTGACCCAAGGCCATAGAAATAAGGGAAGACTAGTACATAAACCCATTTGTGTGCTAGTAGTGGTAGGAGAGTGATGATCTGCTATCAGCCCTCATGGCTTAGCCCATGCAGAGTATTCCCTGTGGACTAAGGGCTCAATAGATCCTCTCAGCCATCCTGGTGTAGCAGGGTTTGAGCTTTTGTATTTTAAGTCTGTGGATCAAGGAAGGGAAGCAAAAAGTGGAATTGATGATTAATTTGCTGAGTGTGCATGTTGTTACTCTGTAAATCTGGATGGTTTAGCCCACTTCAAGTTTGTGTGGTCTTTAAAAGAGTAATGGCACATGCCTGCTTGCTCCAGAGGAGCTGGTATGTCTTTTTAAAAATAAAAAATCTGTGTTTGAAGAATTTTAAGGAATCCCTCCTCGGGGCCCACAGAAAAAGAAGGTTTTAAGTTTTCATGTCTGAACTCTCTCCAAATAGTTGTCATCGTGTTTGACCTTAAAGTGAATAGTCCTGGAAGTGTTACAGGCTTTTAAAAGGGAGTTTGATATTGTTGTAAGGCAAGAAATAACTAACTGGCAGGTTTTCCTGCAGCCAGTCTTGCGTGGCCATTTAGAGCTGATGATGCAGCCACAGGTTGTTAAACAATTTTAAGCAGGCCCATTTCAGGCCCTTGTAAAACTAACGTTTAATGAAGCGAAACGCAGATCAATGGGAGATTTTGAGCGGTGGCTCAGCTGTATTGATTACAAGGCTCAAAGACTTTCAGTGTGGACCTATTAAACATCGATAATGTTCGGGTTGGAACGGTGCTTGGCAAATGCTAACAAGGCTGAAAATAATTCCTGCTTTCCAATCATGTGCTAGTTTTCAGTCAGTAGGGAGCGGCTGGTCACACGGGAGGTGCTCCTGGTTTAGTTTGGGCTGCAAAGGGAAGGATCTCTGTGTTGGGGCAGGGGCAAAGGCTCCACTGCAGCACGTGTGGCTGCTGAGGATCAGGTGTCCGAACTCTCCCTCGGGCCCTGAATTGTTCCCCAAGGGGATTTTGGCTGTTCCACACGGACATAGTTAAAGGGTTAACCTTGGTCCAAGTGTGACAGCCCCTGAGCAGCTCTCCTTCCTGCAGCTTTTGCGCCTTGTGCTTGTGCACGTTGCACGGACCCACGGGGCAAGGACCTGTCGGAGGCTGTGCCTGCCACAGTGGCTGTTTGGGAGAGCAGATCAGGGTGTAATTTAGCTGTGCTTGGCTCTGGCACGCTAAAAGCTGGATCCTGGCTCCTGCTGAGAGGTCTGTAATTTGTAACCACTCAAGGATGCCGGCGGCTCTTCCCCAGTTCCACAGAGCTATCCTGTACTCCGCAGACTCAGCCCAGTCGTGCCTCCTCCTGCCCAGCAGCGAATGGGAACGGAAGGCTGTATGAGTGGGCAGTGCTGCAAAAATAAAATCAATACAGATCAACCGAAGTGGTTTAATCTTGCCGTGTAATGGCTCCTTATCTCTCCATCGTCCGTATTCATTACAAATGTGGTGTCATTGAGCACTGCTCGCTTGCAAATCACAATGTCCCGATGCAGCGTAGTGGGTATAAATATGTACGTGCACTCCAGAAATGCACCCCTTTCCATGAGAATGGAGGGAGGGGGGTGTGGAAACAAGCCCAGGCAGTTTTTGTGGCAAGTATAGCAGGGTTTTCCTTAGGGAAATAAGAGTGAGTGCTGTGTTGGGCCTTGGCAGTTCCTGCTCCTGGTAACTGGTCCAGTTACAGTCACGCACTTCTCACCTGGGCAGGAAGGGCTCCCCTTCTGTAAAACAGCAGCTCCCTCTCCTGCATATATTCTGACAACAGCGGTTAGAAACACAGCAGCACACCAGGGAACTGCTAAATATAGCATGGCCTGAAGGGATAAGCTTATGTTTCCCGGATTTTTTTGTGTTGTGATTCCCCATCCCTACCCGCCTTACGGATGATGCAGAAGAATTTAAAGGTCAGGCAAGCAAACTAGCTCAGGAGGAGGAAGAGGAATCCCTGCCTCTGCTACTGTGGCATAAAGAATAGAATAACGAAAGTAGGTAGGGAAATAAAGGACTATTAATTCCAATGAGTTTTTGCTAGTCTGTGGTAGGTAAAGCTCCTGTCAGTTCTGGGATAAGGAGGAGGAAGAAATGCTGATCTGAAAGTGTGGTGGCTTGAGCACAGCAGGATGTTGGCTCTGTGCTGGGAGCCCAGAGCAGAAGGCTTTGCTGAGGCCCAGCCCTTGCCTGGCTGGGTCCACAGTGCCCATATCACAGCTCCTGTGCAAGAAACCTGCCTTTAGGAAATTCTTTTCCTTTAGGAAGCACACAGAGAGGAAGAGCTTTAAGTCTTGAATGTCTTCATTCAGGATGAGTTGGTGTCACTGCTGCAATAACTCCAATTTTGCTTGTGCATAATACATTATTTTAGGGAGGCTGAATGAAAGAACTGCCTCACTCTCTGTGATGCACAAGAGTCTAGGGATGGTTTGGTGCTTATTTTAGCAGTTTATGCTTCTAAAGACTTGACATCTTGTTTGTATTACCTAAACAGACAGATGCTATTTCCAGGCACTGTTGCTGGTGTTGGGCTTTTATGGCAGTCTTTATACGCAGTTTCATTTTTAGCATGGGAGAGGTCACAGCGTTTTGCCAATTCAGAATACCTGACACTGACAAGAGGAAGCAAATTTCATTAAATCAAAAAAGGGGTCAGCACTGTACAGGCTGATTATTTATAAATAGTGCCTCCAGTCAATACCTGATGGTTTATTGAACTTAATGAAACTCCTGGTAGCCAAATGTGTATTTTAAGAAGGTGTTTGACCTTGGGCATCTCCCCTGCTGGGACAGGCTGTCTGCTGCATCAGTGGTTCAAAATCAATAACCTCCAGCACTGTCCTGTTGAGGCCTCTTGTTTTTAAGAGTGGTATTGTAAAATGTGACAATATTCTGCTGATGAATGACTTGAGACTGATCTCCCTGAGGGGAAGGGTGGGCAGGGTTATATGGTGATTCTAAAAATGCACTGATAATGAATGAGTAAAAAAAACCTGCTGGAGATGTCTTTTTATCCATTTAGCTCTTGGATCTGCTGCCCTTGTGTCAACCTTTATCAACACCGTCTGTAGGTGTCTGAGTGAAACCTGTTTGTTGTGCTTCTCACAGATTTCATGAGGTTTGGGGCTGGGAAATTCACGTTCTGTTTTTCTCCTGCTTTTAATCACGGTAGCAGGGTGATATCCTTACATGCAGAAATTACTCTTGTCTTGTACACAAAGTCAAACTTGTAGCCCAAAAATCAGTACCTAAGGGCTGGGTGGACACTTTATGCTGTTGCCTATAGATAGATCAAGGGTGCACAGTATAAACCTAATGTAAAATAGTCTGACAAATCTACTTATGTCAAACCTAACTTGCATTGTGAAATGTCTAGCCTTTCACAAGGGTAGTACTGTCACTTCCTTGTAAACATTCCTATCATGGCTCCAAATATCTGTCTAAATGCTCCTCTGTCTTTCCCTTGACACAGACTGACAGTAAGAAGCAATAAATGCAAGTGTACAAATAGATATGCAATTGCAAATTTCCAGAATAACTTTTTTAATAACATCTTTAAATGCTTTATGTACTAAAGGCCTCAGCGGGGTCTCTTCATAATATACAGTGTGATTAATTCAAATGAGAAAAAACAGTCATGCAGACAGGCTTTGCAGCTAATGAGCAGGATGCATAAAATATGCTCTGCCTCACTAAGGTATTATTGTCATCTGACATTTTTGGAAACTCCCATGGAATTTATTTTGCATGAGCTTCTGGAAGCGCTATTAGAGTCAGTGAGTTATTGCCTCTTTGTCTTGAGACTTGAACTAATCCTCTGTGCAGGTTTTTGGAAGTCTCTTTTTGCACAATTCTGAGTTGGGCACATTATTAAGAGAATTGCAGGTAGGAAGGGTTGTCCCAGCAGCATAGGTAGTAGGGACAGATCACTGTGGGTTATAACAGTAGACCTCGAAGTCNTTTTTTTTTTTTTTCACTAATAAATATTAGAAGTTTGTTGCCTGTTTTGAATTCTGGACCTTGACGAAGGGTGTCGGTTGCCTAACCTGAAAGAACTTCGTTGGAACCCTTCTAGGTGGTGAGTGATAGGGACTTTCTGATGGTCAGTAGCTACTTTTTGATAGAGCCAGTGGGTGTCTCCAAAAAGAGACATCCCAGAACACTGCCTGTTTGCAGAATGCTGGGTGCTTTGGTCTTTCAAAGCAAAATCTTCATAAATAAAGAGGAGTCAAGCCTCCTTAGCATGTATTTTAAGTAATCTCTTGCTTAAAAAGAGCACATATTGGTAAATACGGTTCTAGTCCTGCCAGAGTATTGCCCAGGGCTTGGGTGTGTAATCAGATCCAGTGTCCTGTCATCTGTATCAGACATTTGATATGAATAAGTGTTGAAATAACAGACTTCAAGCTTTGCTTAGCACATGTAAAAACCCAACTCCCTGCCCAGCCTGAAGAATAAATGTTGCTAGGAGAATATCTTGAAGGGAAGTGCCCTCAGTAAAGCCTGGTGTGTGATTTTCTTCAGTGAGCTTTGCTGTGTGTCTGTCCTGGACCATGTGCAGAGCACCTCCTGGTATTCTCTCCCTGGAACTTCACTAAACTCATTTAGCAGGGAGCCCTTCATTTCCCTTGCTTAATCAACAAGCCTTTTTAGCTCCTTAGCTTCTAAAATCATCCTTTTACAGAAAAGATTTGCTCCCCTGAAAGAAAACAGAGAGGAGAGGAGTTGCTAAAGAGATAAATGACAGACTGAGCCTTAAAACCTGCACTTGCAATTTATTTGAAGAAAATGTTCAGGGATTGCAAAGGCAGGACATCTGTTTCATGTTATTCCCAAAGCAACCTGCTTATTCAGCTGCAGACGTCCCCACCTGCTCCTCTAATGAGCTCCAATCTCGCAATATTCCCTGTTCCCTGTTTTGAACTTGAGCAGAGCTGTCTGAAACAGGGGACCCCTTCCTAAAATTTAGCATAGAGTGAACCCTCTGCATTTGTGCTGTTTGAGTCTCTGACACCCACACTGCTAGAGTTGTGGTGGCTAAATTAAGCTTTACAGTGCATGGTCTCGATGTTGAATGTGAGCTAGAGCAGTGTTGTGGCTGGTGAGGAGTTGGGCTCTGGCCTAGAAGAGAGGATTTTTCAGTGTGATCCTTTTCTAACACCTTGCTGTTTTTGACATTTACAATTGACTGCTTACTGAAACTAAGGGATAGCAGAAAGAAACTTTTTTTTTTTTTCCCTCCCTGTGCTTTAATTTTACAAAGTAAATATCACAAAGAACTGCTTTGCAGGTGCTTTTTAGCACAGTGAGCATGACGCTTGGGGAATGCAGCTGAAATCCTTGGCCAAGGCTGCAGAGTCACTGTTTCAAAATTCATATGACTTTGGTGGAAACTCTGGACCAAGTACTCACAGCCTGCAGAGGTGCCCTCAGCAGTGGGGAGAAGTGCTCCAAAATGGTGCAGTCATCTGCTCGGGAAACCTTGTTTGTGCTGTGCAGAGGGAGGAAGGGAACACCCCGGGAACTTTGCAGAAGGGACAGATCCTGGTCTTAGCCCCTGGGTCTGAAGGTGTCCCTGGTGGTGTGGTGCCCGTGTTCCTTTGGAGCCTGGGGATTGAAAATTGTGTTCAGTTGTACCTGAACATTCTGACCTGACTTCTCTTGACCTGTACAGAGCACAGTAAATGGGGCAGCAGGAAAAGACAAAGGATGTTTTTTGCACACTCCTGGGGAAAGATTCCTTCTTGGGCAGAAATGTTCCAGAGAGCCTTTCTGTGTGTCCTTCCTTACACCTGGCTGGTTTTTGCTTTCTGTATTGCCAATGGTAGATGCAGATCTCAATCAAGAAGGACCTGGGATGTTTTTGCTATTCTAAATGCTTCCATTAATTCACCATTTACTTTGTGGGATGCCTTTTGCTTTACACCAGCCATAGTTGTCTGGGCTAGTCTTGGCAGGAGAGGATGTGTATCTGATGGACTCCCAGGAAGGCTCAGTGCAGGGTCCTTAGGATGTGGGCAACAACTAAGGAAAAGGAGTGGCAAACTGCCCTGTGCTGGCACATCCCACTAAATACTCTCAAATAACTGAAAGGACATGATAAACTTGGTGTAGTGAGCCTTCCAACTGCCTTTCTGGCAACAAGTGATGTGTTCTGCCCCAAGGCCATATGATGCAGGATCTGCAGCACATGGCTGCATTCAGGCACAGCTGGAGGCCACACTCTGGAGCTGATGCAGCCACTGTGCTATCCAGTGTACAGTTTGGGTAGTGTAGAGGTGAGTTATGTAGGAACTGAGAGATGGGATAGGTGTAGATGTGTCCAACAGCCCTGATGGTGGTGTCCTCACAAGCCAAAAGGAGGATCTCTGGAATAGTGAAAATGGCTTCTCAGTGTCATCTGAAACAAGACTATCTGTGAAGATGATGGGTTTAATCTCCTGATGAAATAATCTTCCTGGCTTTGTCATCCCAAGCAGACAGTCTTATTCTTTGTTTGGTATTTCATTTCCTTTGCCACTAACTTTTAGAGAATTGGGGTAAATATCGACGTTGCTTTTTGATGCCAGCAGAATTCTGGCTGTGAGACTGGGATGTGCTGTGGTAGTGGTGACAAACAATCCTGAGTGATGACTGGAGGCACTGGAACTGTTCAGCAGCTTTGCGTGTGCCTCTGCTCCCCTGCCAGGAGCTCTGTGTCACACTAGTCCCCCCTGCCACGTGCCAAAAGCAAGTGGCAGCGAGACCATGAGCCAGAGGATCAGCTCTGATGTGAAATCTGACAGCTCTGGCAGAGCACAGATAATTATCCAAAGGCTTCTACAGCAGTGCTGGGTCGAAGGAGCCTGTGGGATTCTCTGTAGCAGGAAATTTCGTGTCTGCACGTTGGACCTGGCCAGATGAAACTCGGCAGCAGTGGCGTTGTGAAAAATGTGTGAAAATGGGGTCTGCAGAGAGCAGCCAGATATTGCAGCTAATGAAAGGGCATCTGCAAGGAAGTGTTCCAGTGCAGCCCACTGTGAGAATCCTCTTTACTGTAATGGTAAAAGGCAGATCCTCTCTGCTGCTGTCACCCAGGGGCAGCAGAGCTGGAGAAGAGCTGTGCCTTTCCCTGTTGGAGTGAGCAGGAGCAAATTGCCACTTTATGCAAAAAAACAAAAGTCAGCAATGGTTTGTTTGCAGCATTTCCATATTGGGGCGGGGGGGGTGGTGTCTGTGGAAATCATGGCAGTTAGTTTTATTGGCTTTGGCCAAATGCCATGTAAAAACCTGGATGCTGAGGTGGATAACACATAGTACTGGCATGGTCCAGCCATGATCCATCTCCAATAGCTTTTGGTATCTTTAGTGGCTTGTATTGCACAGCTGTTGCATACACTGAGTGACTGGAGATAGCATAGCACATAGCTGTGTGTGTTTTGCAATGCCCAGTATTAGAAGTTATGGTATTTAAGTTGCTGTATCCATAGAATTAAGTATGACTGATTTTTCCTGTTATTGGCAGTTGGGCTTCTTGGGGCAGAAAAATAAATGAGAACATGAAATTACAGCAGGTTGTAAACTCAGTTTACCACAAATTATATATAATTATACTTAAGAAACGACAATAAAACCATGGCGTGATAGAAAAATTTTGAATCCTCGCTGGAAGAATGCCTTTGCTATTTGTAGCTGATTTCCCATGCTTAGTAACTTGGTTATACATTGATTTCTGTAAACTGTAGCTCACAAGATGGCATTTAGCTGATTAAATGGAGTAGAGAAGGATAGTGGCCAAAGGGTTGTTGGAATACAGAGGGCAGTCAGGGCTCTGTTCTCACTCTGGCAGGGGTCTGAGAACTCTTTTCTGGGACCAGGGAAAATGGGAGGATGCTAAAATCTGCCCAGCAGCAAAACTCACCTCTTTGTTTGCACAAAAGGGCAAAGCACAAACCCTTGCCTTGAACCTGGGGACGATCCTGCAGTGTGGGACTGCCATGCTCCAAGGGGAGGGTGTTAGGGAGCTCCTGCCACTGTGGAATGTATTGCACCTCTCCCAGAAATGAGCAGGCATTTTCCAGACCTGTTATTGTAGGGTTTCCTCCAGTGACAAAAAAATGTTATATGTACACAGCAGATGCTGAGACACATTGGAGCACTGATTAATAACAAACTATTAATTACAGAGTTTGATATTGAGTTTTTTCCTTCCTACTGAATGACAGAACAGTTTATTAATACCTAATTTAGAAATAATCAGTGGACATCTTCAAGAAGGTTCAGTTACCACTGAACTGGTAATTTAACAGTGGCTCAGGAACCAGTTCCCTTGTGCTGCTCTCTAACCTTGCCTGCAAATATGACATTAATAGTGATGTGTGGCTGCAGGATCTCATGAGATAATCACTGCAGGTTCACAGGACATGGAACAGGTCAGTGCCCTGCACCTCACAGCCAATATCATCTATCACACACAAACCAAGTGTGGGAGATGCAAAAGATCAGCTTATGCCTGTTTAACCACAGGATGTGCTGTAAAGTAACTTTATATCCCCACTTGAATCCTGTCCCATTTAAAACAGTTGATTAACTCTGTTGATACCATTACCTTATCTTTACCAGTCAATATATTTGTCTCCATGTAAGTCTGTCTTTAGGGTCAAGGCAGGTCTTGATATCTCAGCAGACTGTATACAGGTATCAGTTTAGTTTAAGCACTGTGGTAACTGACTGTAAGGGGCTGATTTTATTCCTGTAATATCCATGCTGATAACAATAACTTTTGAGAAACCCATTAAAAGTCTGTGATAGTAATTTAAAAGAAAGGTCAGATGCACCATTCCCTATTCTGTTACGATCCAGTTAGTAACTTTTGATGGACATATTAAATGATGCTGCCATCCCTGGGCATATTGGAATCAAAATTAGGCTCCTATTTCATTCAGAGTGTAAGTAACACCTGCAATGAAATGGTCTTTTAGCTGAAACAGGTGTTTCCAACAGAGGGAAGGTTTGCTGTTTAAACTGCATTCAGCCAGTACTGTGGGTGTCTGCCAATAGACAGCAACCCATAAGCTATATATAAATTAAACAAAACCCCCTCCTTGACAAGAATATTATTAAAGCTGCAAAGTCAGACACTTGGAGGTGAAGAAATGCCAGCATCAAACTTTCCTGGGTGACCTCAGTTTGTCCTCTCCTTCCGTCGTGCACATGCATAATGATGCAGCTTTTAATTACAGAGCCAGAAGTTACTACTTGTTTAATTTCAGTACCTGAAATGCCCTTGCTCTTGGGGCTGTGCAGTGCTGGGGCTTGGGCTCTAGACTGTTATTACCTCAACTGAAAAGGTGCTGTGTGCAGCAATACCAGATTTCTGCCCTGGAGAGAAATGTGTTGGGGTGTTGTCCTGTGGGTTCTGCAGTAACTTAAATACCCTGTTAAAGTCGCACTTGCTGCATTGTGGCTGAGGGTGTGAGAATGGGGCTCCACACCTGTACAGGTGCCTTCAGAAGGGAGCTGGAGGCTTTGAATGTAGCACTGCAAGGAAAAATAAACTGTCTTTCTCCTGATGTCATGTGGCTCTGTGTCTGTGAGCACTGGTGGGATTTTAAGCTCATTTTAAAATAATACTTGTTCTTTATGAGGTAATGCATTTCTTGGGGAATTTGGAGCACTGTCCTGGCAAGAACGAACAGCACAAGTTTCCTTGGTCATCTGCTTCTGCATTTGAAACTTCTTTCTACATCCTTCTGGTCCTGGGTAGTATAAAAGTTTTTTTTGCTGTCTTAAGTTTTGAATTTATTCATTGTACAGACAACAAAAGGGGAAAACCCTTTAGTTTTATGCAACATATTTTTTTGATAGAGATGTTAGAGATTATGTTTAAATTTCTGGAGCAAATATGTTCACTCACACATGAAAAGTTAAATTGTTTTCTTCTTGAAGTTTTTGTTTAATACTTGAGTTTACTCTTGCTTCAGAAGGCAAAGGAAATCCTGGTATAGAGCCCAAGACAGGGTGTCATAACAGAAGCTAAACAGAAATTAGACATGAAAGGTTTTGGTGTTTTTTTTTTAAAAAATCTTTTGTCCCTGGAGCCTGGGAGAGTGTTCCCTCTCCAGTGAAGGCACCATGAAAAGGGAAATTCAGCCTCACTGCAAAATGTGTTATTCCTCTGAGACAGAGAGGAAAGTTTGAGCAGAGATGTTTTTTGAGAGTGTCAGTCTGTATTTCTCTGATTAAACTGTACAAATCCACCACTTCTAACTTGATTTGGGGGTTACCCTGCAGTTTTAAGCATCTGGCAACAATTGGCCCAAACATCAGCACAAACCCCATCAAACCCCTTGAAGATGCAGGGAAGAACAGAACTTGCATACAAGTTTATTCATTGAATTGCCCATGTGACCATACAATGAATTTAGCAAGCTTGGATCCTGGCAGGAGAAATTGTCAGAAAGGGAGCCAGAATGTTTGGTTATGCTGGATCTCACCAGAGGGTTTGCAGATCAGAGTGAGTGGCACTCACCTCCCAGAGCCAGGCTCGGGGTCTGTTCTCCATGGAGGTTTTCCTCAGCTTTTAGTGGCTCTGTGTGAATTATCCTTCAGACAGGCTCCTGTAAAGGAAATATTCCCAGAGGCAGGATGAACCTGCTAAAGGTTGTTCAAAGGAAAACTATCACTGGTTTTATTTGCAGAGACAGAAGTTAGCCCATGAAGTCTGTAGCATTAGCCTGGTTTTATTCCTGTGGTACCAGCTGGGAGCAGAGGGGGTTGCTGGTGGAATGGCCTTGGATTAGTGTTTAGGGAGAGCTGGGTGTACAGTGTGGGTTCACTTTCATTCTCTGAGGTTGAGTTTGCTCACAGAGGGCTCTAAGTCTCTATTTCAGGTTGTAACCTACAATTGCATAGATCTGAAAAGTCAGGTGGAGCTTTGCTTCTCCAAACTCAAATGCTGTTCAAACTCAACAGAAGAGTGCTGCAAATGTGGTGTAAGTGAAAGGCACATCAGACTTGTGTGGAGTCTGGATTTGAGCCAGATGTCTCAAAGACAATATGCAAGTCACATTTGGAGCTAAGGAACATCTTTCTACCCTTGGTAGGGAAGTTTATCACCTTCTCAGACTCATAAAGTTGTGGGGTTTTTTTTTCCTGGCCTGAGCTGGTGACTGATGCTCATGTGCTTGCAGAGGACCAGCTTGCTGTCATCTCCTTGGCGTTCTGGTTTGCCATTTGCAGTTAAATCTCAAGATATACGTGTGCATTCCCCAAAAGATGAGAACCAGCAATGAGCTTCCCAGTGACAGGAATCCAGCTTCCCACCGTGTTTGCCCTTTGGAGCACAGAAGGTTATGTGATGCACCAATCTGCAGGGACCTGCCTCTTAATTGTGCACTGTAATCAGCCTCTTGTTTGCAACCCTCTGCAGTGACTGAGTGTTGTCCTCCTGCTGAGGGCACAGCAGGAGGTGACTGTGCAGGGAAAAGGCACCAAGGAGGGTCAGGCACTGCCAAAATCCTCTGCCTCGATGCTGTGAGGCTTGTTGGAGTTGTGTGAGTGGGACCTCAGCATGTATTTTATAGGGTACTGATTGGTAAAGGAAGTGTAAAATCCTGCAGAGGCCCATATTCCCTTGAGCAATTTCTATTACCCAAGGCCAAACTAGACCTGAAAGGCTGGGATCCTGAAAAGCATTAAATTCCCTATAAAGATGTGTGTGACCTTGGATTAATTTGAAGTCTGGAGGAATAGGTCCCACTTGGGGTGTCCCAGGAGTTTGCAGGCTCGTGGGAAGGAGCCTGTGATATGCACCATGATAAACTTCTGCAGGGGTTAAACTGGATGAAACAGAGAAACCTTCATTGCATTGTCCAGCTGGAAGGAGCTGCAAAGTTACCTTGCTTTCAAAAAAAAAAAAAAAAAAAAAAAAAGTGAAGGACCTGTACTTTAGCTTTGGTTTTTCTTTGCATTAATAAAAATCTGTGTAGAAATGAGCTCCCTCAGAGTTGTGAGAACTTTTCAGCCAAGCACCTGTAAAAGTGGATTGGGGATGGGCCAAGAGAGATACAACTTTCTTATTCTAGGTGTCCGTGGACCAAGTGCTCCTCTGCATGGAGAGTAAAACTCCCAGGGCAGAAATGGCAAAGTAACCTCAACATTGAACCAAAGTGCCCAGGAATTAGTTGAACAAGTCACACTGTGACCATGAAATCATATTTTGGAAAGGCTGAACTGGACAAGCTTAGGTCTAACACTGCTTCAGCCTCCTGGAGTAGGGAAGCCTACAATGTGGGTTTGATTCTTTTAGTCCTTCCTGGAATATTTTGCTTCCAGAATCCTTTCTGGAGCGTTAGCCTTTCTTATCTAGAACAATCATCCCCTGCTTTGATGGAATCTTATGAGATATAATCTGCATAAATATTATTTCTGCAGCCCTGATTGGGACATATACTGTTGTATTTTAGGACAGAAAGAAATGGTTGTGTGGTTTTTAGTTTCCTTCAAATTTTCTTACATTCTTGACAGCTTTTGGAGAAAAAGGTGTTGTATGTTGACTGAAAGTCTTTTGACGGGGAAGTGAAAGAGTGGAATAAAAGTGAATTATAGATTAGTTGTTTCACTTTTTAAAGGTGAGGCCTTAAATTTCTAAAGTGGCCATCGAGCTGCTAAAAGGCATAACTTTTACAATTTATTACAACACATTTTCTCCTTTATGTCCAATAAAACACCGTGGATGTTCTTGACCATACACCTCTGTCATAGCATGTGATAAATGCCTTCAACGTACTCTCTCCTGCCGGGGTAGCACAGGGCTGTGTTGGCTGTAGCCTGTTTGACTGGGCTGTGCCCTGAGCAGAGGCTGCAATGAACCTTTACAAACTTGATGGGTAGTGAGGCCACACCTGCAAAATGGGGAAAAGCTCATGTAATCTCTTGTTTTCCTGCATGGGCCGAGTCTGAACCAGACCTGGCTTCCTGTGGGTGGGGATTGGAAGGAGGTCTGTGCTGAAAATGAAGGGTTTGTACTTTTTGGCCTTTGCTGTGGGGACAACTGCATCTTGATATTGCAGAGAGAGTGAAGCTTTGAAACAGAACGAAGAGGAATGCAAAGAAATGTAAATAAAGCAGAGTTGTGTGGGGTCCTCTGTCTGGGTGGGAAGGGGAGGGGAAGCTGACAAAACAGATTGAGGAGTAATTGCCCTTTCTGACACTCCAAAACCTGGGGTTTAAAACCAGGGGCAGTATTTCTCCTATATATTGATGTTCAATTTCCTTACATTTTAACATGTATACATATAATGTACATATTTTATATTATTCACACATTCTTGTTAATGTTAAATTTAAAAAATAAAGTGAACACATAATATAGCTAATATAGTTAGTATATAATGTTCTTTTCTTCCAGTAAAATATTGACTATATTTGGTTCACCACACTTCAGCTTATTAACATGAGTTTTAATTAAGCCTAGTGCAAATGTCCCCTGTAACAGTTCAGTAGGGAACTAGGGCTAAGTCCAACAGTAAATGCATTTAATCTCTTTAGGGAAAAGGAAAAAAGAGATACATTATATTTTCTAGTGGTGAACATTTAGGAAAACATCTTCTGAGAAGGGCTGATGTTTGGCTCAAAAAAGGACAATTACATTGTTCCTAAATAACAGTAAAGAGATCCTGTGTATGTGGGGTTAACTTGACATGAGCCTGAATCCTAATCCCATGCTTCAAATAAAATATGTAGATGTTTTCATCAGTATGGAGTATTTCTAGAGTTCATACAGGATAAAGTAACTGTATGATAGGGAAATAAAGGATATTTCCCAAATTGTGAGTGTTTTTACTGGTGTAAATTTAAATAGCTCTGCCAAGAGAGTACAGTAGATGGTCCACATCTAAAGACTTTTCAGTGCAATGGGAATTTTTCCATTGCTTTTTCTGGCATTTTTTGCCTTGGAATTTGGCTGGGAAGCCTCACTAAAGCCATATAAAACCTGGGGTTAGTCAACTGTTTATTTCCATTGCTGTTTAAGAAAACCAATGTGCCGTGGAGTATAACATGATTCTGGAGCAGGTTTAGTTGGGTTAGATTTATTTTCACTCCCTCTCAGCCTGTGGATTTCTGGCCCAGAGCTTATTTATTGCTTGTGTCTAGAAATCCAGAGTTGGATGGCCTGTTTCCTGCTAGACTGGCTGGGAATAGCCCTGCTCCTGGGTGGCTCAGGTTAGCAGGGAATTCAGACACCCTGCCCAAGTGCCTCCCACCTTTCCTTACTGAAACAGCTGCACCTTGGCTTCGATGTGCTGTTTATGTAGCCTGGCTATGCATAGGGAGGGTATCTGGGGGGCACTGAGGAAAGCCTTGGGATGTTCAAGTTTGTTCTCACTGCATTCTTGGCAGGGATGTAACACCCACTCAAACGATGTGGGATCACTTTTGAAAAACTCTGTTCCCACGTTTTCTACAAGGCTTTTTTTCTGTATTAGATCAGAGCACAAACACTGGGGGAAAAGTGATTTATTGGTAGAGTAGTGATTTTGCTGAGAAAAGTTCAACAGAAAAATGACAGAGCATCTCTCCCATCTGTCTCCCAAGTTGTATGAGCTCTATCCTGAGATATTCTTCATTGTTTTCATGCTTGGAGACAATAAGGAGCCTGTGACTCCTTCTCTTGAGAGTAGTAATAGATTTTCTTCTCTTGGACTGGGCATGGCATTTGAAATGCTGTTGGGGTGCTTGCCTTCACTTATCTTCTGTTTCTTATCCCTTGAGCCTGCCAGTAAGTCACTGGAAGGGTTATTTTGTGTTGTGAAGGGATTTTTTCATTCCTTTCTGTGGTCTGTGATGGCTTTATCATTTTCATTCAGGGGAATAACAGGCCTCTCTAAGAGCACAAGGCCACACTGCTTGGGAATCTCGGCTCTGCACATGTTTGGCACACTTAGATTTGTAGGTAGTGAGTTTTAAATCTATTTTAAGGTATTTCTTTTGCAGTAGTGCAGAATAGCCCTCACCATGAAACCCAACTCCTGTGCTAGGTTTTGTAGAAACACAAGCCAAGAATAAATATATTTTACTGCTTGTGGGAAGGGCTCTGTCCCAGTTAATTCACAATGTGCTCTGACCAGCTGCTGGGTGTGATGTACTGACATGCTGCCTAAATTGGCATTCCTCACTATTTCTGTGGCCTGAGAGTTTCTGGGGTAATTGTCTGGGCACTACAATTTTTTTTTAGTGAGTGATATTGGTGGAGGGTTTGATGGTGTCTGCTGAGGAAGGGTCCATGACCCTCCCCAACACAACTGCATTAACTTGCTAAAAAAGCCCAGAAGTTTTCCCTTCTTGAGCAAGTTTTGGACCTGGCACTTCCAAAACCGCAGTAAAGGGCGTCCAGATGGATGGGAGAAGAACTGGGATAAAATCTGGCTCACAGCCTGGACAATCTGCATAGTGAGGACATACCCAAAATGTCCCTCTCTGGCTCTTCTGACACTCTGCTGTGCTCTCCCCTTGCAAAAATCCACATTGTCCTTCTTTGTCTTTGCTTCCTAACTCTTTATTGCTTTGCTAATACTGACAGGGTCTCCTGTTCAAGCTGCAAGACAGACAGCTTGTAATAACAGAGGCACAAAACCAGCACGAGGGATTTCCTGGTTTGACTAGAGATTTGTCTCCAGGAAATCTCCTCCTGAGCCCCAGGGTGAGTGCAGGGAAGCATTGCTGCCTAGTGAAAGCATGGAGCTAAAAATCCCAGCAACCCCAGCTCCCCCAACAGCAGTGGGGTAAAGGAGAAGCCAAATCCCTCCAATACCTATTTCAGTTAAGGTGGCAGGTTTGGGGTGATCACTGTGGGGGTTGCGTTGGGAAGAGATTGCAGTAGGTGCTTTGGGAAAGGGCTCAGGAGCACCTTCCATGGCCTTTCCAAACCACTGTGCTCCAGAGCTGTTCCTGAGCTTATTGGAAGCCAGCACTGTTAATTCCAAGAGGCTGCTCTGTGGCCACTCGGGAGATAAGGGAAGATTAAATCGAAGAGCAGAAGCACTTGAAGATGAATCCTTAATGCCCTGATGAAAGGAGGCTGGATTAAGGGAGAGTTGCACCTCTCTTAGCTCCACTTCAGCACAGGGATAGCTGATCTCACCCCCAGCTTCCTCCAGCTGCCACTGCAGCTCAGCTGGCTCCAGGCTGGAGGACAGCTCAGGCCATCTTGGCATTAAGCTAAAATCTTTTCTGGAGGTCTGCACTTCAAAAAAAATTAAAATAGTTGTGTAATGGACTGTGAGGAATATTGAGACTCTCAGGATCTGCTGAAAAGAATTGTTTAAAGGCTGGTATGAGTGTGTTTTTTTTCTAGAGGAAGGGGTATCTCACAGGGCACTAAAAATCAGTGATAAAGTCTTAAAAAAAAGTTGTGAACAACAGCCCTGATTCTTCTACTGCATCTTGGAAAATAAGGACAGACGTTGCTGCAACTCAGAGGCAGGAAGGGTGACCCTGGGCTGGGGGATTCCCTCTTTCCCTGGGCTGCACTCCTGGCTTGGCTCAGGGCATGTCCATAGGGATTGCACCTCTAGAAGGCATGCTGTGAGGATGGCTGTAGTGGTGAGGGGGTTTATGAGAAAACCAAGAGGATGTTTGTTGGTTTTTTCTCTTGGAAAGTCCTCCCAGGAACAAGAACATAAACATCCAGGCTGCTCTTGCCTCATGCTGCAGCTGCCCCAGGGTGTATAAGCTGATGCTGAGTGCCTTGGCTATCCTGGAAGGCAGAAGATAATCACTGTGTGAGGGAAGTGCACAGAAACTGCTCTTTTAAAAGTTTCCCATAAGTAAAACTACTGAACAAAGTAGTGGCCTCTTTCCTTCCCCCTTTTCAAGGATATTTGCTATTTTCTAGGCAAGGTCAGGATCAGATCCCATCTGTCTTGCACTGCTGCAGCTGATGAGAGCTCAGGTCTTTGGGGCTTTACTGGTGGGTCTGGGGGAGCTCTTGCCTGCCATCTTTGCAGCCCACTTGTTAAAAGCTCATCTGGGAAGGGATTTTAAAAATGTTTTGGCGTGGCTCTTTTTAGCAGAAGGATCTTGTGTTGTTCCTGGGAAGCCAATTTCCTTGACAAAACCTTTGGCAGGGTAGAGGAGCTGCAGCATTTGAAGGACAAATCATGATTTTGTTTTCTTTTTTTTTTTTTTTTTCTCTCCTTGAGTTGGATTTTGTGTGTCATTCTCTGAGAGCTCTGAGGTTACAGAAACCCCCCAAAATCTCCCTGCAGGTGTCACTGTGAGTGCCCAGGGGAGTTTGTTGGAGGTTGCAGCAGTGGGCACAGCCCAGGGCTGGACTCTTTGATGCCTTTCTCACTGCTGGTGTTATTGTGACAACTGTTGCTGTTGGGGGGGAGTGCAGTGCAGGGAGATGGAGACACTGATCTGATTATAGTGACAGACTATGAAAATAAACCTTCTCCAAGAGCAGGATCTTGACACTTTTTTTTAGTGCTTTCTCAAAGCTTGGGGTATTATGTTTTGTTACCCTTCAAAGCAAAGGGTTGCATTCATTAGAGACATAGATATGCAAAATTAAGTGCATTAATAAAACAATAAATAATTCTGAGCCAAGTATATAAAAAGAACAATTGCTAATTGCATATGCAATCAGCTCTGCTGGTGAGGCAGTGATGAGCTTCCCACAGAACCGTCTGTGGAGAGCTCTTTTTTGGAAACAAAAAACTCTTGGAAATACTTTGGGGGGAAAAAGGTCATGACATTTATGAGAGGCAAAAAAGTAAAACACCATACAGTGATTTTTATTTTTAGCTTTTGCCCACCCTCCTGCCAGTAAACACACACAGCTACCAGCTTGGACTGCCACGAAATTCTCCACTGAGGTGTCAGGTGTGGTAAACTGCACCCTGATTTATGAAAAGAAAGAACATTTATTTGTATTCATACTTCACAATGAACCGTAAACCGCATCAAATCAAACATGGGGTCCCTGTTGAACAGTGTTAAATCCATGGTGACTTGTAAATATTTTATTTCTTTCTTCATATTCTGCTAAGAGGGAGAGCAAAGGAAGTTTGTGTGATATTGCACCAAATGGCTAAATAACACTTGCACTAATGAACAGCCCATGGATGCTTTAAAAATCAAGGATGTTTATTTAAATGTGGGCATAAAATAGGTCTGTTTGCCTCAGTCCTTCCTGTTACTGTGGATTGTTTAAATGCCAGACATGCTTTTGCCAACTAGAAGTTGTGTTTTTATAGGGAAGGTGCCATGGAAGAACTGGTTGGATTATCCCAAGGTGTTACTTGCACCCTCACTTTGAGGCGTGCACTGAAGGAAGCAGGGCTTTTCCCCCAGATTTCTGTGGCTTTGGATCATCCTCTGGCCCTGTTCTCTCATCATCTCTTCTGCCATGAGTTTTGCTTCCAGGATCTGGGAAAAGAGGCTGTCTCAAAGAAACCTATTTGCAGCCTCTGACCTGCACTCCTAGTGGATTTGAGGTTGTGAGGAGTGACAATGGGCTCTGCCAAGCTTTCCAGAGCTCTGCCAATTTTTTCTCATTGTTCACTTGGTTTTCTAAGCCTTGTTACAGCACTTCACTTTTTAAGGCAAATCAATGCCATGAGCCTTGCATTCAAACACATGTACCCATGCTCGGGTAGAGTAGACCATTGCAATGGAAAAGTAAGATTGGGTTTGGGTTTTTGTCCATCCCGAAAAATGCACCTTTTGTATGTGGATTGTAGCCCAGGCAGGTGTGGTGCTTGTGTGCACAATATGTGTGGCTTTGAAAGGCTGCTCTCCTCCCAGGGCGCTGTCAGGGCCACCTTTGAGGGACCTGCTGGAGCTCAGGAGCACCCACATTCCTGAGGTTGGCTCCCCTGTTTGACCTGGAGTGCTCCCAGGCATGGCAAAATCTGAGGGATGGGATTTACAGCCAGGAAGGGAAGTATTACAGCTTATATTAAGCCATAGAGAGTTAAGGTGTAATATACTTTATCATATTTTAAGCCTGTAGCATCAACAGTGATGGGTCCTTATCTGAGTGCTCCCAAACAAGATTTTGATCACACCTAGCAGGTTGCAGTTCCAGCTGAGGGCGTAGGGAATCAAAGATAAAGTGCTGAGATGAAATGACCTTCCCCTCCTGTCTCTCTGTGGATGATTTACATTTAAGCCCAGATGCAAACCTAGATTTTGTAGTTGTTTTTTTAGAGTAGACTAAACCAAAATCTTGGATCCAAAGCTTGGCAGAGTTCAAGGCAGTGTAAATTATATCATGGTTTATTCTCCTTTTTGGCATAAAGGAGGGACAGTGAAGTTTTCAGGCAGAGATCAATGCACAGGGAAGAAATCTCCATAGACATTCTGCTGTTCACTGGGATATATACGTATTTATTCCATGGCTGGATGAAAGACAGGAGGATTGTCCCTAATGAAATTGGCCACAATAGCTGTGATTAAAACAAAACTGTTTAGGTTTGAAACAAAATCATTTCGAGTTTGACCACAGCTTGCCAGTGTTAATCCTTGTTCCTTTTTACACTGCAGATGTCTTTCTGTGAAAATTTTATGTGTTTAGCATTGACTTGCATTAAAAAGACATTAAGGCTGTAGGAAGATAAGAAATTACATTAATGAGCTCCCTGCAGCTTGTATGGAAGTGCTGGTGTGGATGTCCTTAAACCAGACATGTGCCATCTCCAGTGTTGGGAGAGCTGTTGTGTTTGTTACACCTCCCTTCTTGAAAAACCCCAGAGAAGTCAGAAGGGCTGCCTGGACAAAGGCAGAAATGTGGATATTTTCAGTGGGAAACCTTTGGCTCCAGATTTTATTTCCTCTGCTGTTCAGGGTGCCCAGTAAATCTTCCCTAGTTATTTTCACTTGAGGCAATGATGCACCAGAGTGATGTGTTACAGTTTACCCTGGTGCAACAAATATCTTCAATTTACTTTTTTACAAGCCTACTAATTTTTATGGATTTCCAGAACTGTTCATGAACTGAGGAACAGCTGTATGATGGAAAGGGATATAAACACCCCCAAGCACAGTAGCTGAAAAATATCTGCAGTGAACAAGGAGGCAGAAAAATGCATTTATTCCTCAGAAGTGGGGGAGACCCTTCACAGTTGATCCTTCACTGACTGCCACTGGTTCATCTCCAGGAGCAGAGATGGACCCTGGAGATTCCCAAAACTCTCCCTATGTTGTGCTCCACAGCAGCTGGGACAGCAAACACAGGGGCTCCCCTTGCTCCATGCATATGCTGCCCTTTGAATTTTGACTGTGTTTTTGAGGGGGTTTCTAACTTTGCTTGACATCTCTGGTCCACTGAGGGCCCCAGACAACTCACCCCAACCCAGCACAACTGCAACAGAGTGTGCAGCTCCCTGGGTAAGTGGCTTGTGCTGTTAAGGTAACCCAAATCTGGGCCATGTGCGGAAGTTCTGTAGGTGACCAGAGGTCCCTGAGTGGCACTTTGTGTCCTCTAGTCCAGATTTGAGATTTTTGCTCCAAGACCTCTGAGCAAAAAGGAGATGAAATATGGGTTCTTTTTGCTCAGAGGCCCAAAGGTCTTGGAGGAAAATCAATTTGCTTGACAGATTTGGCAAGGAGAGCTCTCAGCTGGTGGCTGGCCTCTCTCCAAGCTCTCTCCCGAGCAGGGACAGGCAGGATAACTGAGCAGATATTGTTACAGAAGAGAGGGATAACATATTCCTGGATGTCCAAGGGACTGAAGGGCTTAATGCTTAAGCACCTGAGAGAGAAAATCTGTTTGGTACTTGCTTTTCCCGCCTGTTGGGAAAAGGGATGTATTTGACCCTGTTGAGAGACAGGAATCAGTTCAAAGTCACTGTTAAAGGGGCAATGAGGAGCATCAAAATGGTCTATGAATGTTCAAACATTATCGTTTCCCCTCAGTGAATATGACATGAGTGACTTGTTTTATTAACAGCCACTTAATTTTCCCCTTTTCCTCAGCTTGTTTTTTCTAACTACTTTAACTTTTTAACCTTCTTATCACCTCTGAGTGTTTTGGGTGATCTTAAATGAAATTTCAACACCACTCTTTCTCAAGAAGCAGCAGTGCTGTTACTTTGGGAGCTTTGATGACATACAGTTATTATTGCTGTGACACAGCAGTGGAAAAATGATTTCACTTGAACCCTTCTCTCTGTTTACTTTTACTATCACTGAAAGTCTTATAGGATCCTTAGGCATTTACAGGATGGAGGCTGCTTTAAGTTCCTTCACCTTTCATTAAGTGCATTCCATGGGGTTTTCATTCACTGTTGCCTTTAAGCTGTGAGAGACCAAAATAAATGAGAAGCCTGGAATATCAAAAGAAGGTTAACACAAGGATTAAGCATTTTCCTTCTTAAGCAGAGAAATGATAAAATCACTTGGAGAATATGAAAGAAAATTACAGAATGCAAATTGTAAGCCCTAAATGTCCGTCCTCATTTCCAGTCTGCCTTTAGAGGATCCTTGGAGTTGCTTTGAAGTCTCAACCACCTGAAAATGTCTGCAGTGAGGGGGTTCCCTGCTGTCCAGGCCAGCTGTGCACATGAGTGTGGGACAGTGTTGAGGAGCAGGCCCTGGAACTGCACATGGAAGCTCTGCTGTTTGTTTTTATCAGAACACTCGAGGCAAACAAAGTCGGGATTGATTTAGCAGAGCTGAGTCTGCCCGAGGAAGAGGAGGGAGTATCTGCCCTGGCAGGATCTCATCCCCCTCTCGTCTCTGTGATACTGTACCTCTTCTGATCCTCTGGGACACCTGTGCAGTGTTTTGCATCTCAAAGTCAGCCTGAGAGGAGGTCACTGAATGCAAAATAGGTATGAGAGATGGGTTTGCAGAAGTTGTTGAACTGTTTTATTTGGCATAATAACCTGTGATTTTAACAGTAAGAAATGTACCTGAAAAAAAATCATGGCATCTTTTTTGTTTGGTTGGTTTTTTCCTCTCTTCTGTTCCCTGGTTAAAAAATGGCATTAGGACGTATAAGAAAAATAACTTAGTCCTTTACTCCCCATCTCTGTAACAGAGGAACAACATATGTTCTTCACAGACCCTCTTCCCTTCCACTGGCAGCCACCTGTCCCCCTGTCCCTGTATTACATGGAAGGGACAGCCCTGAGCTGCCACTTCTACCACAGCTGTGCCAATTAAACAGACTTTTCTGTATTTATTATGGAAGACTTAACTGCTGTTAAAGTCAGCAGCTGCACCTCAGAGTGACAAACAGAAGTGCCACTCAAGGAAATGGCTCCTGAAGTGCTGAGTGTAGAATTGGTTAATGGTAAATAACAGAATCTGCAGAGTTATACTGGGAAAAGGGGCTAAAAGGAGAAAGCAGATTTAATGTACTCTGGGCTTTTGCAGATAGAGGAATTGATAATGCAGAGTTAGTGGGAAGGTAAGAAAACTCAAGGGAAACAAATACCAGCACACACATTTCAGGAACAAAAAGGACAAAGGGTTTCAGAAAAATGTTCGTTCTTTTACTTTCTAGTTGTTCTGCTTATTGTTTGTTGTTGTTTGGGGGCGGGGTTTGTTTTGTTTTTTAAGAAACAATGCATTTCTTTTATCTCCTCTTCTTTCTTCCTTTTCATCTTCTTTCTTAAATGTCTCATTAGTTCCTGCTATGGAATTGTACAGGATCAAATGCTGTCAGCCTGTGCTGATGAATAACTACCTGCAAACCTTACATAATCCATGGCAGCCCCAAATCAGGTTAGGAACAGAATCAGAAATAGAGCTTTACACCTTTGAACTGCCAGTTAATGCAGCAAAAAGCAGCTGCTGGCGTTGTGTTTTGGGGTTTTGCTGGCAGAGTCAGGAAGATGCTGCACCAAGTTTTGGGGCACAGAAATGAGGCAAAACTCGTACCTAAATGTGTAGTTGCAGCCACCTTATCCTGAATCATTTGAAAGTCCTATACCAATTTATTAACTCCAAATTGGGGGCACTTTTTTCATGGTGGCAAAGGTGGACAATGTCAGGCCTTGGGTTTTTGGGGGGGCTGTTTTTCCAACTGAAATTCCTTAGAATAATGCTGTGACTAAGCTTTGCAAGGAGAATGTGTTGTTTCTGGGCACCCTCCTGCCCCTGTTCCAGTGCTGCTCTTGGAAAAAGGGGCCAGCCCTGCAATGGCCTTTATAATGGAATATATAATATATAATAATATACTTTTTAATGGAATGTGAAGCTCCCTGTGAGCCAAATTCACTCAGGATATTGCTCTGCTCTCAAGCTGCGCATGTTTAATCTTGCCATGGCTTCCACAGATCTACCCATGGATCAGAAACAGCAAAATGATGCTCCTTTCTGACAGTCTGGTGCTAATTTGGGCAGTTCAGTGTCAGAGTTTCAAAGATCATACGATAATGAGTTTAATTTTTCTGCCTCTCCACTCAGTTGTTTTTCCAGGCTACCCCCGGGGCACAGCAGGGAGACTGCTCCCAGGTGTGTAATTCCAGGTACTCTGGGGCATGTAGAACCAGGAACCCCAGGGATCATGGAACTGCAGCTCTTCCGTTGCACAGGTGCATTTGCAGCAGTGTAGGGTGTGGTTAAGGTGACTCTAAGCCCGTCCTGTGTGCTCCATGCAGGAGCAGCTGTGGCAGGGAGAGCATCTGAAGCAGTCCAGTGATGGGGGGCTCCCCAACATTCAGCTCTTCAAATAATTCACGTGTCTACTGATAATTGCTATTTGAGGATTGCTGTCTCCTGTGTGTTACAGGAAAGGCTGGCAGTGCTGCAGTTTGATTTATCCTGGTTAGTCAAGCAAATGCTTGCTGGTTACACAGCATCCCTAGGGAATCCCTCAAAATCAGACAGGGCTGCTCATTATTTTCCACTGGCCAAGACCACTGCTCTGTGTTAGCACAATTTATTATTGCCCTGTCTGCTGTCGAAGAAGTTTAGTTTGTTTTGTCTTATTTTAAACCTCCTCAAATCCTGTGCATAAACATTCACCTGTTGCTCCCTGGTAGGTAAATAAGAATTGAGTCTTTTGTATGCTGTGGAATAAGATGGAAATGCTGCACTGAGGATGCAAGCACAGAAAAATAGGATTATTGACTGATCTCTGGCAAAATGTATGTGCATATCTCCTGGACCTGCTGTGAAATGAGGAAGTCTGAGCAAATTCACATGCCTGGATCTCTCTCCTTTGCTGATTTGGTAGTTTGGCTCCTAAAGTTGGGGTGCCAGCAGCAAAATGGATTTGAAAACAGAAGGGCAAGTAAGGGCTGCAATCAAAGAAAAGCTGTTGGGGGTGATGTAATCTGCGGAGAGAAATGTGTCAGGGAAATGGGCATCTCCCAAAATGGGAGTCCAGCTGCAATTAGAGGGAGAATAAGACAAGTGTTTCACACAGGAGTAATCCAGGGAAATCACAGCTACAAGTTTTCTGCAGGCCAAGCACTAATTTAATCACAGGAGATAAAATTTGTCCTATTTCACTGCAGGACATGGAGGGAATACTGGCTCATTTATGTCAGGGTTTAAGTGTATGTGCACAGGTCACACTGTACTTTGCAGATGGTCCCTGCAAACAGGCTGTGTGGACCTGCTACGTGGGGGAGGCCTGAGCATGGTCCAGGAAAAGGGACCAGTCTGGATCAGAGGAGGCCTTGGGGATGCTTTGTGGAAGGCCTAGATTTCCAAGTAGTTCAGTTTTCCTTTCTGTGCAACAAAGCAAGGGGATCTGCTTTTTTCCCCTTATTTCTGTGTGTTTGATGGCTTTGCCTCTCACAGGAGTCACTACAGAATTATTAGGTAACAAATAAGTATATAGGTAGTATATATGCACACACATAGAGATATGGTCTCATTAAATAAGAAGGATTAAGTAATTGCACTTTTTTGACTTATCTGGTTTCCAAATGTATGTCCTGTATTGCTTTCAAATCTGAGGGGAAACCTTTGGATGTGAGCTTTGCCTGCAGGTCTTCTCCAGCGTGGAGGAGCCTTTCAATTAGAGCTATGTGGCTATAATTTGGTGCTTCTGGCCTGATCAAAGCAATTTTATTGGAATCAAAAACGTGGCACAAGCCCTGTTTTATGATGTCCCCATCAGCCCCTTAGTGCAGAAAGTGGGAGGAGGCTGATGGACACCTGTGGGACTTGTATTTAAGAACCCCTGAGGAATGCAGGAGGGGGAGGCAGGAGAAGAGAGGCAGCGTGGCTGATTCCTCAGTGCTGATCTTCCTCAGGCAGGGTAAGTGAATTACAGGGAAATCCAGCCCCTTGAAAAGGAAGTTTCAAATAGAAGGATTACCAAAGGCTGAGCAAAGGCAGACAGGGCAGAGCAAGGCCCCAGTCAAGGGGATGCCCATGTGGCTCTCAGCTTTTCCAAGCCAAAAATGCAGTGGATGAGGAGGCTGCACTTCCTGGGGAGCAAAAGGCACGAAGGAAGGAAACCGGAAATGAGAATGCAGCCAAAAAGTGTAAAGACCAGGTCAGTGCTGGGTTTAGTTTCCATAAAATTATGGTTCCATTTAGTGATAGAAAAAGTTGTAAATTCCTTTTTGCCATCAGGCAAGGATGAAGAAAAGCTTGAATCTTTCCCACTTGTTCTTACTTGAACTAAAATACATCCAAAAGTTTTTTTCTGGTCTTGTTTTGTCCAGTTCAGGTCTAAGAAACAAGTACCTGCTGGTGGGTTGTTTTTTTTGTTTTGTTTTTGGTTTTTTTTGGTGGTGGTTTGGTTTTGGGGTTTTTTGGTTTTCTGTTTTTTTGGGGTTTTTTGTGATATGTCAAGGTTGTTTTCTCTCCTGTTTATAAGAAAAGGTGGAAATGTCCTTCCATTTCCTGGGACAGGCAGCACGTGGTGTGGCATGGAATACCCAGGGAGCTTTTCTCCCCTCTCCTTCCTTGCTGTTGAGAGCTTGGTTTGCTTTGTTGCAGGTGTCAGGAAACACTGTGGTGAGGAGGGCAGGGCACACAGCAGGAAACAACTGGGGCAAAAGTGGGAATAGGAGTCAGAGAGATTCACAGGGGATTTAGCAGAGGAGGCTTGAAGGCAGTGCTGCTGCTGCACTGGGCACCCACCCCTTGGGGCCAGGAGAGGCTTCCCAGGGGTGGAAGGAGCTGGGGTGGCTCCAGGGCTCCTTGTCTGCCTTGTGGGTTCATCCCTCTCAGCACTGCCCTGCTGTATTTGGCTTCTCAACACAATAACCACCACTTTTCTGTGAATTTTGATATGACAACATCTCTCCTTATGACTCAAAAGCCTGTCTCCCAAAGATTGTGTCAAAATTACCCTATCAGATGTCTGCATCATTCACTCCTGCAATTGGGTTTGCAGGGCTCAAAGGTTTCTGCTGACAGACATGTAAAATGGTGGAGGTTTTTGATGTTTGCCTTCAGAATCCTGACTGGGATGTTCTGAATACAGACCTGTGCAGTCAGTGGCCATCCTGGGCTCTGAGCAGTGGTACCCATAGTACCATCGTCAGCATTAGAGTCCTGCCATGCCCTGCCCGTGGGGACTGCTGTGCTGGGCACTCCAGCAAAGCCTGGGCAGGAGGTGAAACAAACATCTTTTCTATCTTTCCTTCTAGGACAAAGCCATTACTTTTTATATAACAAATCGGGCTGTTTTGTTGTTTTAATGGGTTTACGAATTGAATTTGTTGTTAGCATCGACTCCACCATTGTGATGTTAAATGGCAGGAAATTGGCTGCTGTGTTGCAGCCACCTCTTGTTATAAGTACCTTTCCCCTCCCCTTCTAAAAGGTTGGGTTTTGCAAGCCCCTCAACAAGGACATCAGAGAGAATCTTGTTTCAGTTCAGTTTAAAAGCTAAATTAGAGCAATTGATCATTTCATTGTGGTGCTCGGAGACTCCCAGCAGAAAATTCTGAAACATCTGTAAGAGCCAGACTTGCAGAATAACAATAAGTGATTCAGAGCTGTTTGGAAACTTATTTTGCAGCTCACTGGCAGTTTTGAATGTCATAATAATAATTCCAAACGTTTTCAGAAGTCCCTTCAAGTCGAACTCAAATGGAAAGTCTCGTTTTGATTGTGAGAATGTTCTTTTAAAAACAAAAGCAAGGAGGTATTTTCTGAAAGCTGGAGAGGGTATGGAATGATAGGAAAGGGGGAATGGCTTTAAGGAAACAGTTTATTTGTGAAGACAGGGATGCTCTGCATAGGTTGAATCTCCAAGGCTTTGTTTGGATCAAGTTTCCACAGAGTTACTGGATTTCCATGGATTTAGTGAGCCCTGAGCTCTGCTTGAGACACACACTGGGGCAAGGACAGCAGTAAGGTCAGTGCAGAGAACTCTGTGAGCTGAAAGCTCCGTAGGCAAGGAACAGGCTGCAGAAGAGACAGAGCAAGCCTCAGTGAGACATCAGCAGAACAGCTGAAAAACAACCAAAAAACCAGTTATGAAATCGTCCGTAATGGATTCGTCTGGAATTGTGACTAATGCACCGTGCTGGTGCTCACTGAGAGAAACCCTGAGCTCAAATTTATTGGGTTTGCCTTTGCACATGTGGCTTTCATAGGTGCTGGAATGAAAACATGGAGACAAGCCTGTAAACCCCTCTATATTTCAAGTTAATCACGTGGAAACCTCAGTAGGGCTGGTTTGCCAAGACAAAAACAGATCTCATTCTGCTCATCTTTACTTTTTACCCTTTCTTTCGTTGTTACTTTTGTTTTTTGGAGCAGTTTTTGTCATGAACCAATTCCTGGCAAATGACACCAAAAGTGCACGTGATTTCAGCTCACACTGACAGTCTGGGGCTCCACAGCACTAGGACATGGATAAAATCCTGACTCTGAGGTGGCATTTTTCACAGGGGGGAAAAAAAACCCCAGGTCTTCCTGTTGAAAACAAACTGATAACATGACCTGGACAACTGAAACCAGAGGACAAAGAAGTTGGAGTGTGTATTTATCTTAGTCATCTCTTCTAAACAAAACTCTCTCGTGCTCCTTTGTGGGTTTAAAACTGTTAAACTGACTGGATAAATCCAACCAAAGTTTAGAAGGAAGAGGGGTAGAAGCCTGCTCACAAATTATTATGTGGATACAAATGTAATGAAATGAAGCAGATGGAAGTGAGTAATGCACTCAAAGTCCAACCCAAATAAATACAGGACTCCAGGAAAGATTTCAACTAGACACAAAAAAAAAAAAAAAAAAATCCTATTTTGGCAAATTTATTCAACCTAGCCTGGCAAAAACACTGCACTGATATCTCCGTTAATTTACCAGAGAAATATTTACTAAGGAGAAGGGAAATTGCAGCCCTCTGCTGAGTTGGAGGAACTGTATGTAAATAAAGATCCCCTCTGCTTCCAGAGCACAATTATAATATTGATCTGCCTGATCTGAAAATTATATGCTGTGAAAATAATACACGGTTACAGCCACACATCTGACTGGCCCTCCTGGATTCCAGACACATGGAGGATAGTTGTGTGCTCCAACATGGAGCTTAATTTGAATTATTCCAGCAGAAAAGCCTTTCTCTCTGCAAAGCAGCTTCCATCCCAGGGCACCCAATAAACAAAGCCTGGGAGGAACAGAGCTGCAGCTCCACTGGATGCTGATGGACCTGCAGAAGGACCAAGGCCTGTTGTGGTACCCTAAAGCACAGCCCAAAAGTGCCTGGACTGTTTCCTCATGAGGTGGGGGGCAAGTCCTTGCACTGGTAGGAACCACTTGCTGGGAAAACGATTTTGGGGGAAATGGTCTCTGTTTGAAATTCAATTGAAACCAGTTCTCAGTGTTTAGAGCAAGGGAAAGCTTTTATTTCTGGAAATATGCACCAAATACTGTTAATTTTTTGAATTGGACAGCAGTAACAGTTGCAAACATCCTCAAACGAACTGAGTGACAAATGATCAGGTAAATAACAAGATTTGTGGCCTCCAGTGCATTTCTGAGCTGCCTCAGGCCCCTGGATGGCCAGAGATTGAGAGACTTCCCCAGGTGCTTTATAGGACATGGTATGTGCCTCTTCATCGGGCTGGGGTGTGTAGCAGATTGGCACCAGGATCCCTGCCTGGCTGCCCTGAGCCCTACCCAGAAATGCAGGGTACCTCTCTCAGAAATGCAGGTTCCCACCACCTCTCCTTCCTTGCCTCTCCCTATTGCTCTCAGCAGTTTCCAACCTCTACCTTGCAAGGGCTGAAGAGTTTTCTTTAAACGAAAGTGTAAGACAAGCAGGCTGTGCTCTTGCTGTCAGACGTCACAGTAAGGCTGAGGAAGTACCTTCTGTAGGATTAGTCAGATTTTGTGCTAATTTTGCAGGCAATCTTTTTTTATAAACTTCTCTGAGCTGTTATTTGATTTGTAAGGCTGACTGGAGCCATCTAATTCCTGGCTGTGGCAAAGAAAACCTCGAGGAATTAATTTGATATTGCCAAATGACACGTTGTGGTGGACAAGCTGAGGGGTTCAGCACATCACTTGCGTTTTCCTAAAGCTCTGTTAAAGCCCCACCTTTCTCTTCCCCGGCAGGGCCTGTCTGTGAAGTTAATGTAGGACAAATTTGGGATGGCTCATGGGCTGTTTGTTACTGTGCATACATTGTGTATTCATTCCCCTCTCCACACAAGCCCTTTCCCCATCCAGTTGTGAGTCAAACTGATCCTTTGAAATGAGGGAGTTTTGTAGGGGAAATGAGCCTGGTGCTGCTGCTGCTTAAGATGTTGCCACTGTTTGAAATCAGGAGAGGAAAAAAGCATGGCAAGAACCTAATAAGAATATTCAGTTCACTGCTTTTCTAGGCAGGCCTGACTCAGTGGGGATGTTCAAGCCTTGAAAGTGCAGGTGGAGCTCAGCTATTTGAAGGATTCACTTGTAATTCCAATGAAAAGAATAATTTGAATAAATAACTCTGAAGTTGATCAAGCACTAAGGCAGCACTTGCAGCTGCCTGAATCTGTGTGGGATGTGTCTTTCCCATCCCCTCTGGGCATTGTGCTTCCCTTCTGTGTGGAAAACCACTGGATCTAAACACCACTGTAACAGAGCATTGGCGTGCTGTGATAAAGCAGAGTTCCCGTGGGACCTTATGGAAGAGGAGGGAAGCTCCTTCCCTTGGACCTTTGTGGGACTTGCTCAGGAGTGAGCCCAGAAATGGGAGATGTCTGGGAGGTGCGGGGCTGGTTTCTTAAGGGATGGCTGGGTGGCATTTCCCACCGATGCGGGGGGGAACTGTGTGTTTCCGTGGCCATCCAGGAGGTGGGGGAGGTGGCTGGGAAGGGCAAGGTGCCTGCACAGGGAAGGAACTCAAAGCTCCTGCACCAGGGGGCAGGATGAGGTCTGGGTTTTTTCCTGTGTCACCTTGTCTTGGAACAGGACTGATTTCCTATTTTGTTTCCCAGGAACAGTGCACTGTGATCAAGGCTGTGCTCAAACGTTGTTTGAAGTCCATCCTCTCTGAACTCTGTGACCTGTAATGAAAGCTGGGGAAGTTTAGAGAGGAAAAGAGCTTATCTTTTCCTTCTCCTTGCTGGATGGATGCCCTTAATTTGTCTAAGATCATTCAGCTTTATTTTCTTGCCAGGGAAGGGTTATTTATTCAGCTTTCAAATGTTTGGTCGGCTTATTAATTTCTTATATACAGGAGCTTTGAGTATTTCTCTTTGAAATGCCATAACTGACCTCCTTTTTTTTTCTCTCTGGGCAATGCACTTGGCTCTCCAGTTGTGACCTTCTCTCTAAAGTTGCCAGGAAAATAGCCGTGGACTGATCTTCAGCTCATGGGTGTCAGGTGGGACTGACATCCCACTGCTACAGTTCATGAAGATGTTCCCGTTTTGAGACTGAGAGGAAGGGACAACAGTATGTCGAGTGTGAAGGACCTGCCTGGGGGAGCAGCCAAGGCCACAGTGCTCAGAGGGGAGGCTGAGTGTCCTCCTGGTTGTCCAGCCTTGCTCTCGTTGCTACTCTCCCCCTGCCAGTGCTGCTCTAAATTGCAGATGATGCCCTGAGCCCCTTGGGCTGAGGATGAGCTGTCCCTGCTCTCATTTTGGTGCCTGCTGCTTTTGTTTCCCAAGCTTGCTGTTGCTTTATCCTCTGGAGTAGTTTTCTCAGGCACAGAAGTTTTGCTCTTTAGGTGATGCTGAAACAAACTAAGTGTGGAGCTTTTTTTTTTTTCCCTTGTACATAGTATTTTTCTTGCTCTAGTTCAGGCTTTCTTCTGTTTTTTTTCCTGTATGAATAATGTAGAAGAAGCACCAGCACGGTGTTGCTGTCCTTGCTTTCCACCAAATTGCATAATGTCCCTTCCTTAAAACCTTTTAGTCTGGATTTACCCTTTCCAGCTTCTCTCCCCTTCATTTGATATTAATCCTTAATTATTTTTCTTTATTTGTTCTCTAACAGTAATTTTATTTCACCAACACCCTCCATTCCACTGCTCCTTTGGAGGTTCCATCCCCTCCTCTCTGAGCTCAGACCTGTTTGCAGGCTCCAGCTGCCTCATACCCTGAATAAATGAAGGTGTTCTCTCATTCTGTGCTTCCAGTGCCCCTCTCCTCCCCAGGCAGTTCATTCCACACATCTCCCCACGTGGCAGTTGGGAGCTGCCCTGGAGATCAGCTCCTATTCATTGTCTCTTGTCCTGTTATCACTCGGACAGGGGTGTTTTGGTGTCCCACCTCACTCCCGGTAGTGCTTTTTCCATCCTCCCTCTCCAGGTGCTGCTGGGGCAGCAGGTGTGTGGGAAGCTGTGCCTCACGGAAATGAGGAGTTGGGGGGATTGGTGGCTGATGTGAAGGCAGCACCATATCAAGGGCATCTTCCTGCAAGAACAAGATGACTAATAAGCCTTTTAAAAGTGCCTGTGTGACTTATTGTACCAGCTCCTGTCTGAGTTCATAAGTGTTTGGAGGCAAGTCCCTTGACTTGCAGTTGTTTATACCATTTTTGTGCTTTTGTTGCTTGCACTTGGTTATTCTTTAAAACTAGACAAGACCTGAGGCTCACGATCCACCTTTGGAGGAGCCTGGAAACTGTGCCTGACTTTACCAGTAGCACTTTGTCACGTTTTCAGCACAGCAGCTGAGGGATTGGAGGCAAAGCTGCAGCCCCAAACACCTGAGCAGATGGAGCAGAGGGGCTGCCAGCTGGGCAGCTGGGTTGTAACACCTTGTAAGAGCCCTGGAGAGAAATCTTTTGGTATCTGGGGTTTTTTTCAGTGCAGGGTCCTGGGCTCTGTGTGGTGCAGGGTGTGCAAACCCCCTCCCCACCCTGCAGGAACACAGCTTGTCACCGAGTCAGAGTTCCCAGTTCATACCTCTACCCTCTGGCAGTCTCCCAGTGAATTGAACACCTTCCCACCACAGCAGAAATTCTGTATGCAGGCACAGCCTTTGCAGGGATATAATTGGTACCTGCTGCTCTACTTTGCAAACACTGCAGTCAAATACATTCTCGTGGACACAGAAAGGGATGACTCTTCAGTAGCAGGAGAGGCTGAGACCATCCACAGACTTTTAATGAGGAGCAGGCTGCATCTTCTCTCTTGCAGTGCTGCTGGAACACGGCCTTGCCCAGGGGGCACTGAGCATCCAGTACATCCCATTAGGGAAGTGGGTTTGTGGTACCAGGCACTGGAGCAAAGTAGGAAAGAAAGGAAGGGCTGGTGCGGCTCTCTTGTTCTTACATGCCCTTGAACTATGCATTGACAAATGTGTGGACAAAAATATTAAATGTGTACTTATTAAGTATAATAAGTCTGTTTTTAAGGTCTCAGGTGCTATGGCAGCATAAACCCATTCAGTCCAACAGCAGCATTACAGTCTTTGTGGCCTAATTCAGTATTTGCAACACTTCTCAAGTGAACTCTTTCTCTCATAGAAAAATGACCTGTGAAACCTGGAAATACACAGCTGACATAAACTTGATGCTGTGGCTTTAAGGCCCTGTCTTTAATTTTAGTTTTCCTAATTAAGCAGCTCTTACATCATATTTCCTCTCACTGTCCTGTGCTGTTTTCTGGGGCTTTTTGGTGGTGTTCAATCTTTATGTATGTTCAGAACAAGGGGAATCAAAAATTCCCCAGCACAGCAATGTTTGGGATGTATTTTGAGATTCTTTCTCTCCTGACCACTGTGCACACCTCACCTTCAGGTGAAGCCAACATGCCCTGGACCTCAGGAAATTACACCATCAGTCAAAGGAAAACAAATCCTGAATCATTTTGCTGCTTTTATGAATTCAAATGTCATTCCTCTTTTAATTCCCATATTCCCAGCCAAGGTTTAATTAACACACATTCTGGGGGTGCTGGTTTTAACGTTCTTCTCACTGTGCTTCCACTTGTGCAGTTGCCTCACTGCTGGTTTTATGCTCCCAATTGATTGGAAAGGTTTGTTTCCCTGTAATGTTGGTCTTTAAATACTTGGTTGCAACAAGGGCTCTCAAATGTGTATTATATTATATCATTAGATTCAAGGTAACTTTGTTGATTTCTGATAATATGGCAGGTTTTTATTTTATGTTCCTCAGAATCACATTGCATTGATTTATAGTGAATGCCTGCAACAAAGATGATGAAGCAACTGAAAGTCAGCAAGATTCTTTTTTTCTATCAGATCACTTGGTTTAATAACATGCATTTAACCCATCCTCAATTTAGGGCCAGAATTGCCCCACTCCCTAAAAAAAACATGCTCTCACAAGTGCCTTGCAGCAGAAACCTGGCTTGTGGCCTTTTGCTGTTTCATGCTGGTGTCTATTAAGCTGCTGGATTGTCTGGACAGAGCCCCAGGAAGGTATTTTTGGAGATATAATGAGCAGAGCCTGCCAGGGTGGGGGATGTAGGACTGGAGAATATTTGTGAATGCTTGAGAACATTCTCCTCTGAGACCTGGCTCACCTCGTGGCCAAGGCTTTGCTTGATAACAAAGGGACCCAGGGACTTGCTCTTCGGGGTCATTAGAAAAGAGTTTATCCATTACCAAGAATGAACCAAAGGGTTGCAAAATTCCTATCCCAATTCCACGTTTTTTTGACAAAACCCATGGAAGCATCCAGTGCAAACAGACCTCGGGGTGTGACTATGCCTCAGGGAAGTTTGGTACTTGTGCCACGGTGACGGACACCTGTCTGAAGACACTCAAAGGCTCTACAGCTCTGATCCTACAATTAGAAAGCGTTTCTCCTCCCAATGTCCCCTGGCAGGATGGAGGAGCTGCCTCCTCCAATTCTGGCAGTCTTTCCTTTGACTGAAGCGTGTGATAAAGAGTGAGACGTGTTAAAGGTGTGTGATGCATCCGGGGAAAGGGAGCTGATTAAAGCAAGATAAGCTGCTATTTAAATGGTCCCAGGGAAATCCTTGATTCCTGCAAAGAAGGATGGAAGGGAAGCTCTGGCACGGTTAAGTATAAGGGCTGGGGAACACAGAGTGAGCACCACCTGCTGCCAGTTGTACAGCCTCTAACTGTGCCTTTCATCCCTGCATGGGGACTTGAACCTATTACACATTGAAGGGTCGCATGTGCTTTTTTCCTTTGGCATTATGTAGATGCTGGCAGTTCTTTTGTAAATGCAACAGCCCCTAAGGGCAGAGACAGACCCAGCTGTGGGTGCCACAGCCAGGTGGGACCTGATTCAGGAGCCTTCTCTTCCTTGGGGAGAGCAAAGGATGGGACTGTGCAACAGCTCACCCGTTAGTGGTGCCTTGCTGGAGGCTCTTGGAGCTTCAGGGGCAGCCCGGCACTGAAGGGGAGAGGAAAACAGGCTGAGGCAAAGTACTGATCAAAGGGAGTTTTCCCCTTGACATCCTCTGGGAAATTCACCTCAAGTACTTAAAACCAGGCTGAAATCATACTGGAAAAATTATTGGTGGTTTTTCTTAGAATGGAAAGAGTTTGTCTCTTGTAGGAGCAAGTTTGCAAACAGGTCTGACAGTATAATTGTTTACTGACAGAAAGCACCTGGGAGGAGAAAGATGAGAGTGTAAATCCAGGGAAAAAAGAGTCCTATAATCTGCTACTGTATTTAACCCAAAACTTAAAATCCCTCATTTTGCAGCAGGTGAATATTTTTGTTCAAGCCTTGGAGATACATTTATTCTTTCTCCTCTAATGCAGACCCAGAATAAACTCAGTGAGTGAAGGTGAGATCACCTGTAATTCAGCATTTAACAATATGCTTTGCATCACAAAAAATAATCTGCAAGTGAAGAAATCATGAAGAAAATGAATGTAACCACATCTACTGATAACAGGGTTTATTGATAAGACCATAACAACTTTTCCCATAGCACAAACTGCCCCCCTTTGCATTAGTCTGAGTCTAAACCCCAGACTTTGAGTTTGGGATGGGAGCCCAGCTCTGGAGTGCTGGAAGGGATGCACATTTTCATCCCAACTGCAGTGGAATCAGGACTCACAGCAATCATGAATATGTTTGGAAAATTCCCTCTCCTTGTCTGCCCTACTTTTCTGTTGTATCACCATTTAAAAGACTCAGCATCAGCCTGATTTTTGGAGGCATTTGGCAGCCAAGGAATGATGTTTGGTAGGAAAATATGCTGGAGAGAGAAAAAGCTGACTCTTGCTCTTGAAATTGTGTCCTGAGTGATGGTTCCTGTTGGAATGGGGATATTAGTCTGAAATGAAGTGAAAACAATGGGGTTAAAAATAGTCTCTTGCCCCATAACTGCACGAAGGGGCCAACGTGGATCAGCAGAGTCTCTTTAAGCTGACAGAGTATTGAAAGGGTTTATTTTGTTTGTGTTTCCCATTCATTTTAAGTATCACTCCCATCACACCAGAGATGTCAAATGAGTGACAGGCAAGAGATGAAAAGCAAAAAATAAAGGCAGGTGAGGAGTAAGTGTTAATTAAAAGAGGATTCAGAATAATCATTAAGTTCCCTTTTCATATCTGCTGGATATAAACCTTCCTTTAAGACCCATTTTGATTTGATTTACGTGACCATTTGCAGTGATTTATAGTGGCTATTTGACTGTGGTGAAGTGTCTGAAATGTGATCTATCCATGATCAGACTTTATGCTGCTGATACTCTGAACTCACACACTTGGCATTAACATCTATGTGCTGAAAATTAGGGCTTATATGACTTAGAAATAAGTGTGTTATACAGCACCTATCTGCTGGAAATCCTGGGAATGAAACTGCATTTCTTTTCCTTTGAATTAGCCAGCAGGTTCCAGAAAGCAGGTGACAGCCTTAACTTCTGGGGAAAAGAAACCACATTAATATTTACAGTATTGCTCAGGGGGGAAAATATCTAATTGGTTGTCGAGTAGAATTTGATCCCAAACTGACGAGACTTTGAGGTTGGTGTGTACACAAACACACATACACAGGTTTGTGTGTACACACAGATATGTAGGGATGGATCTATAGAGATCTTGGAGTGGTGTGAATGTATGGATACCTATGGGTGTCTGTGTGTGCACACACCTCCAGGATAAATCCTATTTATCATTTAAATATTTCAGAGAGAGACTTGTGCAGTTACACACCAGCCTGGGAGCTGCCTTTGATCTCAGGGAGTTGTTTGGAGTTATTTTGAAAGCTTTGTGAGCTGTGCATATCAAGAGATGAGAACTCAGGCTTATTTTGATATCATTAAAATGACTGAGCCCTCGAGTTCTGTGAAGCTGGTGTTTTGTTTTGGTTTCCCCAAATTAAATCCCTCTTGAAACAGCTGATATAGCAACTAAGTGGATCATGGAGCAGAGCTTTAGGGTCACGAGTGGTAGGAGCAAACAGTAATGTTGAAGTTCAGTTGCCAGTTTCCCTTATGATTTATCTTGCAGCACCTGTAGAAGTTCAACTCCCTCCACACAAGGACCAGCTTCAATTCCATGCTGGCACCTGCTTGGAGAAGACAAGGACTATCACCATCCACCAGTGACCCTTCAGGAAAAGGTACTGGCTGGAGCCTCCCAGCAAATGGTTTCGGGTGAGAGCCATTCCCTCCTCCTCCTAAAGGCTTTCCTGTAGCTCAGCCTCAGTTTTACAGCTCTGCTGTGGTATAAGTTGAGAGCTAGAATATAAATATTGGCTTTTCCTTCCTGGAACACAAGTACTTCAATAGAGTAATTTGCTTTTATGGGATAGGAGATAGACATATTCTTTAAAAAGGAGTGATGTGGTTGAATGATTCCCTTTCTTCCCCATGGGAAGGTCTCACAATACTAATCCCAGGCTGAACAATGTGCTCCAGGGAGCTCCCATCATGGGCTGGAGGGAAAAGCTTGCCTAGGTAGGAAAAGCCCCTAAAACCCTGGGAAAGGTTAGGGAAGGAAGGGAGACATTAGTACATCACTCTTGTTTTGTAAGGAGTTTCGCCAGAACAGGAGCAAGAGGCAGCCAAACAACTGTGAAACATGGTAAGAACATTTCCTGATCAAAACATCTCAGATCTGGGAAAAAATACTGCAAGTTTTCACCAGAAAAATTTGTACAAAACAGTTTTCCAAAGTGTTTGTTGGGTGGATTTAGCAGAATTATATCCCTTGGTGTTCTCAATATTAGGAAGGCTGAACTGAAGGGGAATGTGAGATTTTTAGCAAGGAAATTTCCCCCAAGGTATTTACAAATAATTTTTGAACATTTGTTTATGTGGTTTGTTATTTTTTTTGAAGTGTTGCTCATACCCAAAACTTTGCATTGCCTCTTTACTGAGAGAATAACAACATCACACAAAATGAGAGAAACCCAGGAAAACAATCTTAAAAATTACAGAAAAATTACATTCTCTACATGGAATGGATGGACTGAAGAGGTCAAGGGAGAGGTTTCAGTAAATACTAGAAATAACACCTGTACAAATAACCTTTTCTGTGACAGACTGGGTACAGTGGGCCTGAGTGACAGAAATGGGGGGGAGTGAGTCCAGGGGAGTCTTCTCTCCTTTTAAAAATAGCCATCCTTGGTGGTGCTGGGGAATTCATAACTCCCAAGCAGGGATCATTAGAATAATTAGGCCAGTCATCTTTTACATGTGTTCTAACAGCCAACACTTTGGTTACTTCCCAATTCTCTATCTTAAAATTAGGACGTTGTGCTCCCAACACATTTGATATGATCTCAGCCTTCTTTGAGCTGGTGAAAGTCTCAAGGAGAGTTTTGGCCCTGTTTTTTTCACCTCCTGTGGGTCTGCTCTGGGTTGTGGTGCAGGAGGTGTTTGTTATCAAAGGAAAGAAAATCACACTTGTTCAGCAAACTGTGTCAGAGAACAGACTCCCTTCCTCTGATCTCTGAAATACAGATTCGAACAGGACAAACATGTGCCTTCCCCCAGGAGTGAGTGACAGGAAGGCCAATGGAACTGATCCCAACCTCACCTGTCTCTTGTTTCTGCAGCACTTTGGAAATTCATGTGTCTAGATTTATTTATATAAATTACAAATTGTGTACTCTGCCTCAAACCAATTGTAAAAATCCTCCTTTGGACTCTTTCTGAGAAACTCCTTAAGAATATAATGCAAATCTATTATAGCACACAATTAAAATACACATATTTAAATGGCTTGACCAGCTCTTTTTCATAAAGCAGCTCACCCCCAAAAAGGGTTCTTTTATGTCCCCTGGACATGCATGGAGCCAGTGCTTCACTCAAAGGTTCTAATGGCAAACAGGTGGAAACTCTTCAAGGCTTTGGGATATTAAGTAATTCTGTGCCTGGGTTTTGTCAGTCTTGGTAGCTGGGGAAAGAAGGGCTGGAAATGGCTTTGAGGGGAAAAAGAAAAGAGAGGAGACATGAAAAGATTAAAATGAAGGGTAGAAAGGGTTCTTAAAAGGTTCTTACAGGAGAGGATTGGTTCAAAGGGTGGACAGTGTGCACACACCTCTGATTTATGTATGTTCTCAGTTAGGTGACAGCCCAGTTGTGTGCTTAGACCATAACCAGAAAAGCTGAGTGTGGCAGAGGAGATTTTGGAGCAGTTGGAATGTCTCCCGTGGGGTTTTACCTCCAAATGTGTGTAAAGAGGTTGGAATCCCCACAGCTGTGCAGTTGGCTCTGTGCTGTGTCTGTCTGATCTTGGGTACACAGGCTTAAAACAGGAGCAGGAGCCCCTTCCTGTGCCATCCGTCAGTGACATCAGAGGCTCCAGTCCTTGTGAGCTTGAATTTGCCAGGTTTTTCAAGGTTTATTTTCTGTGTGCCTTGTTGTGATAGTCAGTGATGAGCTCATTCCAGATTTCTCATCAGAACACTCATTAGGCCTTATGATGGCCAGAGAAGTGTTAAAGCCTTCAGAGAATGACTAAGTGATCCATTATGTTTTGGCAACTGCAACCTCATTTCCTACCTGCTGTTCCTCTCGTGGTCACTGTGCAGCAATTAGTTCAGATAATGTGGGAAACAGCCCATTTATGAGGGTCCATCAAGAAATCATTATGCCACCAGAAGCAATGTACAGGTTGTTAAACAGGGTTGGAGGGTATGGATTTAAAAATGTTTTCCTTATTTTCTTTAGCCTCTTTTGAGGGGGAGGGAAGAAGGGATGTCACCATGGGCTGCAGTTCATAAAACACACCCCACTACCTTGCACGTGACAGAAATGTGCTGTTCCTGCAGCATCCTGGGAGAAGAAAAACCAGCCTGGCTCTGAAGAGCAGCTCTGGGAAACCCTTCCAGTCTAAATTGCTGGGAAGGAAGGGAAAGCCAGGGTTCAGCTGGGACACCTGGGTTAGCATCTAAATGAAGGAAGGAACATTCCTTATGTGTGTTCCTTCTAATATTTTTTAGCTCCCACTGACTTTCTCCTACCAGTCCAGTTGACTTTGTCAGGTCAAAGTGCCTCCCCAGTTAGGTGGTGGCTGATGGTGGTGGGGATCCCATGGTATTGGTCAGCAAAGTGTCTCCTGTGTGTGGAGTTACCCATTAGAACTTGTGGGTGTGGGAAGAGGTGGCCCTACATACAAAGAAGTGACAATTTTTCCACATCTCTTCAACAGAGACAAAGAACAAGTAAACCAGGAGACTTTTGCCTCAAAACCAAAGTAGACTGTGAAAAAGAGCATTACCTACAAACTTCCTGTAGCTACAGCTGGGATTTGTTCCTTCGTGTTGTTTCCTTCCTTTCTCTCAGGGGTTCAGTGGAAGGAGCTGCTGTAATGCTTTTTTTAATCCAAGATCCATTGTTTTCTAGGGCCAGCTCTCCAAACATGCCCCCCTCACCCTTTCAGCTGAAATGTTTGCCCCAGGATGTGTCTGGTACCTCCTGCTCTCAAACCAGAGCAGGTAGTAAATTATTGACCTATTTTCCCCTACCTTGGCACAGAGATGAGTGCCCTGGTTTGCCTCCTGAAGGGATCTTTGCTCTCCTGTGCTAAAACCCGAGGGGTTTGCTTCAC
The DNA here is from genome assembly GCA_013399695.1 of Formicarius rufipectus. Classification (NCBI taxonomy): domain Eukaryota; kingdom Metazoa; phylum Chordata; class Aves; order Passeriformes; family Formicariidae; genus Formicarius; species Formicarius rufipectus. The sequence goes on along the minus strand of VXAU01003743.1, from coordinate 23,675 downwards.
CCTTGTGCAATGAAAGAGTGCTGTGTAAAGCCTTTGCAGAGAAACATGGGAAACCAAAGAATTCCACAGTCAGAAATGTGCTGGGATACCCTTTTTTTCTTAGAGAAATCCCCTGCTCAGCAGAAAGAGCTCTAATGATAGAACAGGATTGATTATGTTCTCTACCATCCTGGAAGAAACACAACAGCCAGGCTGGGAGAAAAAGAAAGGAAAAGAGTTCACTGATGAAGACAAACCTCCCCAAAAATGTTTTCCTAGACAAAGCAACACACTCAGGTACATCCCCTGAAGGGCAATGGATAGCCCCAAATATTCCCTGTTTGTGTTTATGCTCCTGACTCAGGAAGCACAAAGCTCGGGACCTGCAGTGGGGCTGTCTCCAGCCTGTGGGGCTCCTTGGAGGAAGTTTGCTCATTTAACAGCAGCCAGGGCAATGCTCCTTACATGGTCTTTGCTTTTACCAAAGGGGTCTCCTCTAAATTCCCTTACAATGGATACAGAGGGATCTGTCTTTTATCAGGTAATGAAAAAGCTTTTATTTAGAAGCACAAATTAAAAAGAAACCAAAATTTTTTTATGTTCTTCCTTCCCTTTTGATAATTTGTCTTCAATTTGATAAAATAAATGTGTAGTGCCTTTTCATTTCAGTTTTCTCTGAGGAAACTTCATTTTCCTATGGATGTGGGTTATGTCTGCTTGTAGAAAAGCTTCTTTAAAGGCCATGATTATTGCTGAAGAAATCCTATGGAATCTAAGCAATAGCTTTATGCAGATCCAGAGACAGTATTTCCCAAAGAAATAGACCTCAGGTCCAAATAAAGCAGATTTTAGTGCCTTTTTGAATTTACTTTTTGAGGTTTAGACTTCCCAACACCTTCTGTCTGCAGGGGCAGGTGAGGAAGCTGAGAGTGGTGAGGTCCTGTGTCCCCAGGGACACAGCCCAGCCTGAGGCTTCAGCACTGTCAGTTTGGCAGGGCAAGGAGAGCACACCATTCCCAGGGGATTGTTGTCCCAGGCTCTCTGGAGCTCTGGGGAACTCAGGCAACATCTGCACACTTTGACCTCGGGCCTGCCCCTGCACAGGGACAGAGTGTCCTCACCAGCTGCTTCCTCCCACTTGGGTGCCTTTTGCCAAGGGGCAAACATATGGATTGGGCAGTTGTATCTTAGAGCAAGGGCAGGAATGCCCATGAATGCATCAGGTCATCCTTCAGAATGAGCAGAAGGGGAAAAAAAACCCTGTAATTTTGAAAACAGTGTAGCTCACCGTGGTTCAGCAGTGAGGTAATTACACATGACCTCGGAATAAGTGCCAGCTCAATGACATGGGTGTATCTCAGGGGAAAATCCCACTCTCAGGCTGTTGGGGGAACAAACTCGCTTGCAGAGCTCAATGCAGGGACTTGTTTAGTCAGGGATTTTAAGCAATTGCTGAATTGGTGTCTTTTTATTTCAGAAGAACATCCCTCGTACATCATTTCTCTCATAAGGGACTTAGGAAAAATACAATATTATCTCAATTAAACAAAGGGTTTTTCTGTGCAGCTCTATCACTCCAAATGGAGCGGGATGACAAGCCAGGTCGATGGACATCCCATAATTCAGCAGAGGTATTCAGAATTGGTTCAGATGGAGTCAAACCCTTTTCCTCTCACCAGTGTTGTTTTCAATTTATGGCTGGGGAGAAGCAGGAGGGGGTGTTTGTGTGTGCTGCAATAAACCACTGCTGATTATCAGCGTGTGCTTTTCTGTTTGGTTATCTCAGGTGAGCCATTTTGGGTATCTGATCCAAACACAGCCGTGCCAGAATTGCTGGGATGCTGATAGATGCCTGGGTTTATTCCTCCTTGGCAAGTCAGGGTGGTACAAAGGTGGGAGAAGAGAAGATAAACATGTGTACCGTGGCTTTAGGGAGCAGGTGAAGGGCTAATTCCCAACCCAGCCTGGAAAGGCCTGTGCCATTTCAGTGTGTCATTACAGTAATGGGAGATTGATGAGAACAATTCTTGTAGGGGTTCTTGCCAAAAGCACACATGGCCTAAAGTGAGCCTATTGATGCTGTTCTCTCCTCATTTAAGGTGCATTAGAGGCACTGCAAGGAGAGAGCTGTGGAGAGGGGCAGTGGGATGCCAGTAGTGAGTGTATAGGATTTAAATGAGGACTGAGCAAGAGGCCCTTCTTTATAGCACAGAACCTGTGTGTGTGCAAATAAAATCCTCCTTGTTCCAGCTGCACTCTGCAGGCTGGGGCTGGAGTTACTCCTTCAGCACTGCTGCCACTGCTTCAGGATCCTCAACTGCCCCCAGGCCCCACCACCAGGATGGCAGTGCATGTCCAAGGAACAAAGGATGGGAGAAGGAGGGGCAGATGGACACACAGAACCCCCACATGGAGCACCAACAGGGATCTGCTGGTGCTGGTCAAAGTGAGAAGCTGGTACCAGGAAAGGGTGGGGGTTTATCCATTATAAATAGGTGCATTTGATATATAAGGGGTATTTAAGTGTAAGGATGGATGGAAGTAAGGAAAGACAGACCTTAGAATGGATGGACAATAGGAGAGAAGGAGGAAGGACAGTCAGCTGGAAGAAAGCGTAAGCAGAAGAAAGAAAGGATGGATGGATGGATGAAGGGAAGAGGACAGAAGAGTGAAAAGGAGGACAGAAGAGTGAAAAGAAGGACAGAAAAGGACAATAAAGTGCAAGCAGAAGGATGGATGGAAGAAGGAACAGACACAAGGAAGGATAGATGTGCGAAGTGATAGAAAGATGCATTCAAAGAACAAAGGAAGAAAATAAGGAAGGGAAGACTGGAGGAACCAAATGGAAGAACAGGAGGATGGAAATAAGAGTGGTAGAATAAAGGGATGGAAGCACAGACAAAAGGAGGAAGAAAGGAGTAGAAAGAGAGTAGGGCAGATTGAAGGATGGAAAATGGAGTGGAAGGGTAGAAGAAAGAGCACAGATATAGACAAAGATGGAAGGACATGGAGGGAGGTCAAATGGAAGTGCTGGCAGAAAAGAGGATGGAGATGGAAGAAGGGAAGGATGGAAGGATAAAAACTGAAGTCAGGAGAGATGGAAAATGGGGAAAGAATGGAAGGGAGGTAAGAAGCTGTTGGATGCAGGAAAGGAAGGAAAAATAGAAATAGGAAACTGAAAGAAGGGCAGATGATCACCTGTTGTTCCACGGGTTTGTCAGCCCTGTAGGTCCTGCCCAGCTCCGGTGTGGTGACAGCAGGGGAAATCTCATTCTTGATGTGCTGCTTTGAGGTGACCCTGGGGGGCGGTGTGTGCTGCGGGTAGGCAGGATCAGACATTTGAGCCTTTCTGCACTTTATTTGCAAATGTTCTCACAAACTAACAAAGCCACAGTGCTAACGAGAAGGTTGTGCAAGTGGTTCTGCACTGTCTGTGTCGTGAGAGAGGCGTTTCCTCCTGCACAGCGATACACAAAATGGTTTCAGGAGAGAATAAGCCAGAAAAACTCTTAGCTGTTTGTGCCCCAAGAATTGCTCCCCATCAAGAGATCCAGGACCTTGGCAAAGGCTACAACACCCCAAAGCCACCCCTGAGAGCTGCTGTCAGAGCAGGAGAGGCGAAATTTGGCTCCTACATTACAAAACTTGAATGTGCTTTTTAAATGTTGTAGCGCAATTCCTCCCATGAGTGGTCTAGTGAGAGCAAGTCTGACCTATTTGCTTCAACATGAGCCTGACTCTGGAGAGCTGGGCTTAGTTCACAGCTCAGCCTCAGGCTAAAATATTGGACAGGGTGTGCCCTCTTTTCCCCTCTGTAATGAGAAGTTATTACCTCAGTTCCTCACCCTGGTGAGAAGAAAATTCATTAATTTCTGTGTGTTCTCAGATGCTCTGATCACAAAGGTCACCCATGAATTACAGTATGAAAGTAACCAGCTATTTTAGTGGGTTAGTCTAAGAGTTAACACACCACTGAATACTCATATTAAAATGAGCAGCTGCCATTAGATCTGGTGTTAGTGCCTTAGAGAAACTAAAGAGAAACCCCACAAGTTCCTTCAGTTACTGGTTGTGGTTGGTTATATCAGAGATGCTCTTTGTAAGTCCAGGTCAGAGTGCTCTGTGATCACACTAAATTGCCTTTTTCAGCACATCCAAGACATCCCTCCAGCAACAGCACGGGTGCTTGAGCAGATCCCTCCCTGCAAACAGCAGCACCAACAACTCAGTGCTAAAAGGTAAATCTGCTTTTTCCACCCCATCACAGTTTCTCCTCAGTATTCCTGCTGGTTAAATACAGTGTGTTGGAATCCAAAATGCTTAATTTAATAAAACCTTGAATTTTGGTTTCAGCTCATTTAATTTAGCTCCTTTCTGTCTCTGCTCTATTTACATTTTATACTTCAGCAGTTTCTGTGAGTGGGTCAAATCAAAATGTGAAGCAGCATGAAATGTGTCCAAACATGAAGCAAAATTATCTCCATTTTCATTTCAGGTACCACAGATAGGAAAGTGCCTTATTAAGGAAGATGTTTTATACTTTTTTTATCCCAATAATGAACATTTTTATAGAATTCACTGTATATTTTGTTGGATTGTCTTTTTTCCTTTGATCCTACTTAAAGCCAGTTAAGTCTGGCTTCATTGTTATTCCCTGTGATTTTTAACATCTTGCCATTTTATTTCCTCCATGAAAGGACCCCTCATGGGATGGCAGAGCAATTCCATTTTTATTAAAAAGAAAATCTTGGAAGATATCATGCAAAGATTGAAATCATGGGTGGGCAAAGTTAACAAGCCACCACTTTCTCTATTCTTTAAAGCCTTGAGTTTTTGATGCTCCAGTCACAGTGATTTAATGTTTGGAGGCAGAGGGAGTGATGGAAACATCAGCCCAGGGCCGACTTCTAGGGATTGCTCTATCAAAAATGCCAGAATAAAGTACTCCTCTACCTCCTGTTTAAACTGGGTTTGGTCTGTTTTGGGGAAGGGGAGGTATTTTTAACCACAGCTTTTTGCCTGTAACTCTTCAAGTAATGCAATTTAATAACCATTCCAGTTCCCAAGGGAGGAGACAATGACCACGCAGGAAATGAGACTTCCCTCCCTCCAAAGCATTCCAGCCTCAGGTAAGTAAGTACCTGCTTCCACTTACAAGTGGAATTCTCAGGGATGCACAGACCACACACTGGAAGTTGCCAAGGAAACCAGATTCACTTCTGATGCTCCATGTTGATTGTTTCAATCTCCTTATTTTTCTCCACCCACATATACCTTAAAATCAGGGTTGTCCTTCATGGTCTGATTACCACCAAGGCACTGCCATTGAGGACATCAGATTGGCTTTGCTCTCTGAATCCAGGCTTGAGCCTCTCATTTTTAAAGCAAGACATCAAAATCATTTTGGCAGTAGATTACTCTAAATTGCCTTTTTCCCCACACAGGCAGCCAAAATATTCAATGGGAAATCCAGTTGAAGTGTACAAACACAGCATTCCCTGACTGTGCTTGTGCTGTAAAACTGGAATTAAGCACGGAAACAAACCTAAAATTATTCCCTTTTGTTGTTTTCTTGATTCCTGCGTCTCAGCATATCCAGCAGGGGCCTTGAAACTCAGTGGGGGTGATTGCTGACCTCAGTAAAACTGGGATCCAAACTGCATTTTCGGGAGGTCACTGGCTCCCCATGGAAAGTCATCTGGAGCTGGATGACATTGTCCCAGAGCAGGCAGTGTGCAGCAGCTGCAGTGACAGCTCATGGCTTTGGGGGTGTCTCCAGGATACCCAAATTACAACTGCTCCATAGTTTATATATGGCCAGCTATGGGATCTTGGGGGTTGGAGAGTATTTTTGAAAGAGTTCCAGAGTTTGATCTTATTCTTGACTTCCCCCCCCCCCTACTTTGGTCATAGTTCTGTGCATCACTTGCAGAGGTACTGGAAGCCGTGACCTTCGAGTGAGAGCCAAATGAGCCAGCACAGCTCAGAGTGATTATTTTCCCATCACTGTCAGAGTAGTTTTGTTGATCTCTGGGTGTGTTTTCATTTCTCCACTGGCTTTCCAAACGCTACAAGAGATGTGGCACGTGGCAGGATGCTGGAGGAACTTACCAGAGAATGACAATCATGAGCTCTTCTACCCCCAGAGGGAGACCACCTGGCATTTATCCTCACTGCAATTTTGAGGGGGGTTTTACCAGACTAAACCTTTGAGCAGGTTCTTCCCAAGCCACGTGCTGGTTGAGATGGACTGTGGCCTCTGCAGGGATTATCTCGTGCCTGGGGCTGCTCTGAATGAATAACTGTTGAAGAGAACCTGGCAAACCACCAAGGACAACCCTGTTCCTCCAGAGAGCTGGGCGGGGTGTGCTCAGCTCCAGGGCTCAGCAGAGCCTCAGCAGCATTCCCAGTGGCACAGCCCATCCTGGAGAGGTCCAGCTGTCCCTGTCCCAGGCTCTGCCCTCGCTGAGGAGCAGCAGCTGCAGAGCTCCAGGGGCAGAGGGGCAAGGCACAGTGGACTCAGGTGGATGGTTCTGTGCCACGGAGCTGGCTGATGGGATTTGAAGTGCCTAAAGGCTGAGCATTGGCAGGGGATCATTACACAGTTCCATTAACCAGCTGGACAGATACAGGGGTCAGGGCAGAAATGATGCTATTCATTTCCTTCTGCTGCTTAAATCCAACTGGAATGATTGGAGCTGACTAATTCCAACCTGCACAAGTAACGTGTTTTAAACTGATTCTGTAGAGCCACTTCTATCAAATTCCTTCCACACACACTGATAACCCTCACAAGACACTGATTAGCATGGTAAGAAAAATAAACAGTGACAAATTATATCTTTATTTCAGAAACTTTCCCCTCCTGATGTTCCCTGGTACTGTTTAAGAATTCAGTAGTTTCATCTCAAGCAAAGAACCTTCACCAAAACCTTTATTTAATCTCCTAGGGAAATTAATCAGTGTGTTCTGCAACCTCCCTCTGTCGTGTCTCCAGTGGCCTTCCAGAAAGCATTGGAAAGCACATCTACACATTTCCTTCAAAACTCAAACCTAATGGTTGATTTTTAAAAAAGGAAAAAAAAAGGGGGGTGGTTTCAGACAAAGAGCATCTTTGTTTGTTGACAGCACTAAAATGTAATGTGTCACCAGAGCTGAGATGTTGCGTTAATGGCTCTTGTGTGAAAACACAGAACTGAGTGTTATAAATATTGATGGGAGCACCCTGGGCTTGGAACTGTGTGACAGATGGAAACTTTTTAGGTGAGCACAAAATTGGTTTCAGTGTTTCTCCAACTTGAAATTCAAATGTCCCCTTCTAATTCAAAGCCATTGTTACATTTATCACCAGGTGAATGATGATGCAGGAGATAGAGCAGGGAAAAATCTCCTTACCTAGGTGTGATTTCCACTGGTGTCAGCATCCCTAAGGATCAGATCCAAGGGAGAGACCTCTGAAGGAGCTGGAGTGGTGATGGCTGTTGTAGTGAATTTGGGCTGGTTGATTTTTTGGAATACAAAGCCTCGCTGCTCCCAGGGCCAGGTTGCCATGGTTACTGGTGACTCTCCTTCAACCTGAGGAGCCAGACTAGGTTTTCTCCTCCACACTGGCCGTGTCCACATGGGCATTCCCTGGAACATCAGGTCTCTCAGCACCTGCAGGGCCACACTGTGGGTGTTTTCAGGGGAAAGGGTGTAACAGAACTCCTGATACTCCATAGAAACAAACAAACTGCATTGCCCACCCTCACCAGCTTTGCAAAGTTGCTCAAAATCTCCTCCACAGCAAACACTGAATTAATGCTTTTGAGGAAGGTGAGGCTGGAGAGACTCTGATGTCAACGCTGAAACCTCCCTCAAGTGCTCCCAAGCCCATCAAGGAACTACTTTGTACACAGGGTTGGAATTAGCACATTCCAGCACATGCTCTGCAGTGACAGGGAAATAGGGTTGTTTGAAACCCAGGCATGTGCCAAAAAAGGAGGCTGTTAAATCCAAATCTCCAATTCCAAGGAGAGAGGGAGCTAAAAAGGGGACACGTGTCCCCAAACAGCACCAGCTACTGACACAGAGGGATAAATTAAAAGAGTAAATAAAATTCCCTTTCAGTGGGCTGTAAAGCACTGAGGGATTGTCAGCACCCCAATGGGACACAGGGAGGGATGTCCTTCATGAAAAACAAAGGCAAGAAAAGCCAGTTTACCTGAGAAAGTGAATGTGAGACCTAAATTCACAGGAATCCGACAAAATCCATGAGCAATTCTGACCTGCCCTCCTGCACTGAACTTGAAGGTCACGAACAATTTTAGACCTCGATTTTAATATTTTAGACCATGCTTTTAATAAGCTATAGCCTGTAATTTAGCAAAGGTTGCACACACTGTTTTGAAAAGATAAAAAGCACAGTGATAGAAAATTCAGGTGCCATGTCACAGCTTGCAAACAGAACCCTGAGGAAAATGTATTTCAAATACTGGGAGGAAAAATCCAACCCCAGTACAGAAAGGGAAAATCTGGTTATTTTATCTTCTCTTCTCTGTGGGAATGACAAAATATTTATTAGCTAAATTGGGTGAATTTGTTTAAAATTAGTCACAAGTCAAAACCGAGCATTTAAAGAACAGCATCTGTGAAGAACAAGACACTCCAGGTCCAGAAAAACATGAGTGAAGTTCATGTTCAAGCAATGCTATTGAAACCCAAACCTTGTTCTCCAAGTGCTGGGGTGGTACGAGAACAGAAGACCTGAATCTTTAATTGACATGGACTTGAAAGAAGAATTTGACTGCAAAGATATAACAGAGATACAGAGGGGAAAATGCCAGCAAACAAACTCCCTGACCTACTTCCATACCAGAGAACGCAGACCCAGCGCAGCATTTAAAAACACAGGAATATTCCAAGAAGGCTTTTTACCTCCACCAACCCCCAACCCATCTCTTGAGCTGGGTGCCTGAATCTTGGTGGGGTTGGTTTGTACCTTTCTGTGGGGTTCAGATTAAAAAAATCAATGTATTTTTTACATATTCATATAAAAGCCACCCCCCTATGGGACTGTTCCCAGTCCTCCTACAGTTCAAAAATTAAACCTGAAGTAGTCATACAAGTGTCTCAAAAGTGAGGCAGGGCCATGTGAGGCTGAGGAAACCCAGTGAGGAACCTGGTTCAGCCTCCTCTGCTCTGACACTTCTGGCTCCAGAGCCCACAGATCCTCATGGATCCTGCAAACTTCTCCTTCAGCTCTGATTTAGAGGCTGAGGAAATCCGTGCACAACAGAGCAGTCAAAGACATTTGTGGGCTAAATCAGTGTCTCAGCTTAGGTTCAGGTTTTTAATAGTTATTTGCCTTTCTGTTTTAGATAAAGATTTGTGAGGAGTCAATTACCCAAGGCAGCTCAAGTGGCTGAGACAGCTGAATTCAAGGCATGAGCTCCCCTTAGGAAGCACTCCTGATTTTCTGAGAGGAAATGCTACAGTTAAATACAGAGGCCAGAGCCTACGTCTTTAAATGAGGAAGATAATTCACATGGAACGTGGCTTTTGAGGATAAAAGCTTCCCAACAGAAGAAAGAGAGCCCATTACTGCACATTTATATAAAGGAGGGGTTTCTGTGGGCTCCATTGAAGCTGTGCCAATTTACATTGGCTGAAAACCCTTCTCTGAAGAGTTCATTAAACCTCTGTCTCCCTGGCCTATTGCTCCAGGATTTGAACATTTGTTCCTCTCAAAGATTCATTATTCTCCTAATCCAAAATGGTACCTTGGGTTTTAGGCCTGGCTGTGAAATATTGGTCGTGTCTGTGCTTTTCCCTACATTTAAGTAACCCACCATCTACCCTGGGAAATGAAATAGTAAATCTTTGTTGAGGTGGAATGGGGATAGGAAAAGGAGCCCTGAGACCCAAACTGGACATTTTTAACTCTGCAGCCCCCTTTGGGTTTTGGGCTCTGCTGCCCCTCAGAGCAAAGGGCCTTTTATTGCTGCCAGGTTGGGGTTTTTTTGCTTAAACTCAGTAAAGTCAGATGAATAATTTACACTGAGTTTTGATTGATTTTGTGTCTTTTTCAGTTTGCCAGGGAGCAAGGAACCAATAGCAGATCCTCATTAGAAATCACTTCTGCTTAATTCCTGCAACTGCTTCGAGTGCAACTTGAATTCCAGAGGCCAGATCTCAACTCAAGCCTTGTCATCAGGAGTTTGGTCACAAGGTGCACTCCCAGCTGGGTGAGCATAACTCTGTTTTTCCCTTGTGGCTGCAGTTATGAACTAGGAGAAATTGTCCAAGTAATCTGCAACACCTGGGCATCTGTTGGTTTTAGGCCAGTGGTGACAACAGGTTTAGTGTTGCAATGTAAGAGCTTTCCCAAAGCAACCTGAAAAGGGACAAAACCCTAAGAAGGGACATGAATTTCCCCATGTTCAGTCATTCCCTTTCTCCAGCCCCTCTTTGACCCCACCCTGCCCTGTGTGTGTCCTGTTAGCTGCTCCAGGAAATAAAAGCTTTAAAATGATGCCAAATTAAAACATCAGGCATTTTACAGCTTAAACGCTCCTGTTCCTTCCAAGAGATTAAAACCATGGCAAGTTAGAGCAATTAGAGGTTGAATGTTCCCTGTCCTCTTTCCCTCTCCACCTTCAGAAGAGGGTGCCAGCCCAAGGAGGTTCTTGGTCACACTTCTGTCCCCTCTTTGATCTCAGTGAGCGCTGCAGGAATTCTGCATCTCGGTGTATTTTGAAATATGGATTTACATCTTGTGAGTTCAGTAGGAAATTTCCTCCCAAACTCTTGAATTTCACTTGTAAAGTTCCAGCTGGTATGTTTCTGTCAGTGAACTGTGGAGAGCCCCTTGCTATAGATATTAATGTATTAATTATACTATACATAATTAATAGCATATTTTACATTATTTTATATTACAATAATATCACATTATATATTATATTATTAATTCTCTATATTTTTTTAGTAATCAGATTCCTCTGTAGGTGTCAGACACCTGAGAGTATTTATGACATATTCTAGCCAACACTTCCCAGTCTCAAAAGTCAAGAATTTATTCTGCTGTGGGTTAAAAAGCTGTTGAGTTGCACCTGGGGAAAGTTCTGCTGTGCTGAAGTAAAGAGAGGAAAAAGAGAAAAAGCAATCATGCTTTCCAAAGCACAAAGGGTTTGATGGGTATCCATCAGAAAGCTTTTAGTCTGTCACATGTATTATGACTTGGTGGTTTTGCCCGACTGTTTGTCATTATGTGCACTATATTTTTTAGGCAAAGCTGTTCATTTCCCAAGTGCAAAGCACTCCTGAGTAGGTTGGACATTCCTCTGATGGTGCCGTCCCCATTAGCTCAGTCTCTGTGACTCACAGGCCAGAAACAATGCAGAATTGAATCCCAGTAGGAAAACCCCAACATGCTACAAAATAGCAGTCCTAAAATGCACCCAAGTCCCACGAGGTACCCAGTCAATAACTTTTGGGTTCCCCTGAGCTGAACAAAAGCTGGGCAGTGGAAGATGCAGTGAGTCTGGGCAGTTTCTGCTCCAGAACTGACCAGGGCCAGTGCAGATTTTCTCCAGCACATTTTGTTCTACAAAATCTCTACTAAATAATTTGTATGAACAATTATTGCTGTTCAGAGCATTTATGAGCCCTTCCCTGTGTCAATGATTAAATTTTGATTTCTTCCAGGCAGTTTTAATTTGGTGCATCAATCAAATAGTATAATTTCCTTTTCTTGACATAACCCTACTAATGAAGTATCTTTTTTCTCTGATTTGTAACCCATTGTCTAATCTGGAGTGATGAGCCCTAATCTCTATGATTTGGGAGAACATTTAGGGACAAGTTAATCTCTAAACTGCTTAATTGCTTTCCTGAATAGAGGTAGGTTTAGTATTAGCTTTAATGAAGCTCTGAATTAGCTTTTTTAGGTCATTAAAAAAATGTAAATTAAAAAAGTTACTGCCCCCACATGTCCACTTTCCTCACTGCATTAAAAAAACAAGGTGCAAACTGGCTCTGGCTAATTATCTGCATGTGTAAGTGAAGCTCCAGTTTTCATCAATACAAGTAATACAAGGTGTAAAAACATTCCATTCACTGTGGAAATTCAGTTTGGGGGAGACAGTCAAGGAAGGTCCTTTAGGAAAGGAAAGAACAAATCTTACATTACATAGAAAACCTGAAATTCTCTCCACATGATTATTTAGGAAATGTGCCATTGAACATGTGAGGATGAGAATGGATTTGTAATACTGGTTTTTTAGAGGAGGATAAATATTTGATTATATTGCCAATGTGTGTTTCTCAAAAATATAAAAAACATGCCACACTGATGAATAACAACTACAGTTAGTTCTCAAACCAGGCAGGTGTTGTGGTATCTCTGGTCTTCCCTCCCTCACAGTTGCCATTAATAAGTCAAGACTATTTGGAGTACACAGAAAATGATGGTAAAGGGAAAGGATTTGTAGTTTTTGTTTGAGTTTGGACATTTTGTCCTCCTGAATTCAGTAACTTTATGAGCCAACCCTGGACACAAGGAGTTAGGAACTGAGCTGAACAGCAGCAGCAGCAGCCTGAGCTCTCCTCCTTTATGGATTCTGGTAAGGTCAGCAGTGGTGCTGAGGTGTGGTGGGCAGAGCCAGTGAGGCAGCAAAGGGAGCCCCCCATCAATCCCTCAGTGGCAGTGGGTGGCCCTGGGGACTGGCCTGAGCAGTTCGATACATGGAGATTTATACAAAACACTTGCACTACTCAGCAAGTTTCTTGGAGCCAAAGCCAACAGCAATTGATGGGTCAGGTGGTGATAGCCCTCTCTGAGCTGGGAGGAGAACAAATGTTCCCTGCTCCTTGCCCCTGGATATTGGAATGAACACTGTGCTCCCATTCCAGGCATTTTGATATAATGGGTTTCCAGATCCTTTTCTTGGTCCTACAAAAGATGAACAAGTTATGTGATGTTAATGATCTTATTTTAACAGTGGCCCCTCTTGAAAAATTCCATGATATATAAATTTCAAAGTCTTACTGGTAATAGGAACTTATAGATGATTATTGCCCATTACCAAGCCTAAGAAAATGACTCAGGAGTAGGCTCTCAATTTGAGTTGGCTTTGGCCAATTGTCTCATTGCTCCCCTCAGCTCATGTTTCCATGGATTAGGACATGGAGTGGTTCTTCTCTGCCATGTGCTTGTTATTGTTCCCAATGAAGTGTGAAATTGGAGCCTGACTGGAATTTTCTTCAGCAAACTTGCATTGTTGGAGGATCAAAATATTGACGGCCTGATTTGATAATTGTAACTCAATTTGTTCCATGCCTCAGGGCTGTCATTTAAATTTTACTTCAGGATTATGCTATGCCATTTATGGCTTTCCTTCAGCAGTATGTTGATTGAAGCTGCCTTTGGCCCCTGTTCACTACATCTGGCTGAAAATTTCACATTTAATGTTTTCCAACATCATTTTTTCATGAAAAATCCCCCTGTCTTTAAATATAAACTTTCCCCAGATTTATGCATTTTTTGTTGGAGTCAAACTTTACACTCAAGTGGTTTAGGGAAAAAAAAATCCTGTTTCTGCCTTAAAGGAATGAAAATTGAATGGTTCAATTATTCATTTCAAAGCAGCTCTTCTTTCTAGAGTGTGGAAACTTCACTTCAGTGGAAGAGAGGGGGCAAAATGGAATATATTTATTGAACTAAGGCAACTGGAAGAAATTAGGATCACAGGGAGGGGTTTGTTTGTTTGTTTTGTGCCCCTTTTAGAGCAGACACCATTTTTCAACAGGATTTGCTGTTTTCACACCAGATGGCTTTATTTTTCCAATACTTTATTTTCCTCACATACAGTTTTCCACACATAGAAGGAGGATGTGTTTTATTGATCTGCCAGATACTCTACAGTAACTCATCCCGGCATCTGATCCAAATGTGGTGATCCACTGGATATTCCTGGTTTGTTATGGATTAGCAGGAACAGCCAGATTATCCCTATTCAGGAACTCTCATAGCTACAAAAGAACTGTTTGCCAAATACTTTCAAGGCTTCAATTACTAAATTAAAAACGGGGCTCAGCACCTTGTTGGGTTCCTGGAGCAACTCCCCATTTCCTGGGCAGTTGATTTTCACCCTCGTCCAACCCAGTGCCCTGTGACAGAGCCCTTGGAGCACTATTTCAGCTCAAAGTGAATTAAGGCATTAGTGGGTATGGGCTTGGTTTCCTCCAGCCCTTCCAGCATTGCCACATCATTGAAATATGGATCTGGGTGGTTTTGCAGGAGACTCACATCTTGCTGCCTCAGCATTCCTAACCCTGTTTGCCATAAACAAGGGAGAAACTGCCCTTAATGAGAACACTTTATGCCAGAAAATTTTTGCAAGTGCTAATGTTTAACTATCTGATTGCATTATTAAGAATTTATTCTATTTTGGAACCACTGTTTGACATTCTCAGAAGACAGATCACCCTCATTAAGAGGCTGAGAAAGGCAGAAACTGAGCTTGGGAATGAAATTTAATTTGTCACTGAAACATTAATATAGTAGCAGACACTTCAATTGTGCCATCTGCCTTCTTCTCCAGGATTTGAGGAGCTCCAGCTTTTTCATCCATGGCAGTCATGTTTTGTTTTACCCTTCCCTTAGTCCATGGTACAGGAGTTTGTTGCTGCAGTAGCTGATTGATACTGGCAGGAAACACCAATTTCTGTACAATGCAAGAGGAGAGCTGGATCATAAAGAGTAAAAATCCCAGACCCAGAATTGGCCTTGCAAATGCCACTGTTGCTGCATTAGGATTTGTGTTCTGAGCATTAAAAGCACCTCGGTGAGCTAAATACTTCTCTGTCTGGAGAGATCCCCAGGAAGCAGGGATCAATTTTGCACTCATTTTAAGGTCTCTGGTTTCTAGTTCCTTGTTCTGAACAGGCATCACCCAGGACTCCACCAAAGGACAAAACTGTGCCTCAAATCTCACTTTAATTTTGGGGCCTCTCTTTTTCTCTTAGGCGAGACCCTTCAGCTGTGAGCACCCCAAAACACGGGCTGATGGCAGAGAAACCCTGGAAATCACAGGATGTGGTGCTCACTGGGTGGGTTTCAGGGTGGATTTAGTGCACTGTTCACAGCTGATTTATCTTAATTTGATATCAATCATCTCTACATTCAGCTTGACCAAAGGACGATTATTTGCATTGCTCATCACAAAGGAGTTTTTCAAAAGGAAAACTAATGTGACATATCATCCATCATTTGCAGTTAGTGGTGAGCTCCAAGGAAACCTCCTCTGACAGCCCATCAGGGTTATTTAAAAGCCACATGGATGTGGCACTGGGGACATGGGTTAGTGGTGGCCGTGGCAGTGCTGAATTAAAGGTTGGACTCTGATCTTTGAGGGCTTTTCCAGCCTCAAGGATTCCATGAATCTGTGAAAAACTCCCTTGAAAGCCAATATCTCTTAGCACTGTGTAAAATATCCCCTTTTCCCTGCTGATGTTCCTGTGCTCAGTTAATGATCTGGATCAATGATTTATAAGAAGCTGAACTGTGCTAACATTTCCTTCTCTGTAATTGAAAAAGGAAAAAAAGAAAACTGTGTGGCTGAGAAGGACCAGCATGTGTGGGAAGTGCTAAAACTGCTCTAGGGAAAGTAAGGGATCTGATTGATGTCTAATTGTGAGAAGTACAGAACTGAAATGATTCACTTTTAAGGAAAAGTGGAACAAAAGGCCACCCCAAGAACAGCACCAAAAAAAGCAAATATCCCAGGGAAAGTGGGGAGCTCTGAGTGAGTCAGTGACAGAGGTGTCAGGCTGGTAGGGCAGTTCCAGGGACCTGTTGCTGCTGCTCTGCAGTGGAAGTGGAAAGGAAAAGCCCCAGTTAGGTGCTACTGAGACTGCAGGAGATGCACGGGTGGCTTCAGCAGGGCCAGGGTTCCAGGGTGGCTGTCCCAGCTCCATCATTTTCTGGCTACTCTGCCGTTCTGAACACCACTTCTGGAAGCACTTCCAGCTGAGGTGACAATCAAAGTGCCCCTGTTGATGGCAGTGCCATAAACAGCCACAAGCTGCACTGGGGCCTCTTATTCACCTGAGGAATAAAAAGGTGATTTCTTTTTTCCCCCCAATAATTCAAATTATGTACAGGACACCTTTGCTGCCATTGCTTCCTGCAGTAAGCAAACAGGTAGTGTTTGATCCTCCATGAAGGAGCAAATCAGGAGACTAGAAAGCTTTTCATGCTGAAGCACAAAAGAGTTTTAATATTAAAAAGTATTCTGTTTCATATGCAAGGTGTCCCCCCAGTAATTAAGCTGGTGGTGATTCTTGTTATGCATGGCGGTGATGACATGGGTGAAGATTCATCCTGGGCTATGAACATTTCAACTGGAAACACTCTCTGTAGGTCAGGAGCACTGAACAAGTAGGAACAGAGTGACAGGCAAAGGAATGGAACAAAGTGGAAGTGAATAATGCACTTTAAATACATTTTACCCAACTTCAGGGCCCAACTAATTCCTTTCAGGTCATATAATCACAACAAAGGAAAGAAATCAGAAATGAGAAGGTACTTTATATTGTATTATTATATTTTATTATATTTCTATTATTTTATACTATTACTTTGATTATTTTATGATCT
>VXAU01003742.1:1255636-1266973 GCA_013399695.1 Formicarius rufipectus | reverse complement strand
GATCTGGGCAGAAAGGCTTTGGAGCTCTAGGTGCTGATATTTAAGGCTTTGAACCTCCAAGCTCTACTGGCTTTGCTTCCCACGCTGCATTGCATTACCCTGGGCCATTCAAGAGACCTAAGCCAAGCGAGGTGCTCCGTGCCTGCCCAGATTCCTGCTGCGGGCAGCAGGCACTGGCCCACGTCCCCTGCTTGGGGTGACACGTGGAGTGGGCTGCGCATGTTTTACAGAAAGGGGCTGGGGAAACTTGGTGTGAGGGTTCTGGTGCCGGGGTGCCGTGAACCTGCAGGTGCCTAGATGTGGGTGCAGGTTGTGGGGAGCTGTGAGTGCTGGCAGAGGGACGCGATGCAGGGAGGTGCAGGAGTGCGGGATCCCGGCGCTGCCGGATGCAGGGCACGGGGATGCCCGCGGGTGCTCGTGAGCCTCGGCCCAGCCTCCTCTTTAATTATCAGCGGCCGAAGCCACACATTAGCGGCGACGGGGGCCGGGCGCCCTCCCCGCGGAGGAGGGAAGGGACGGCAGCGCTGCCGGCCCCGGGGGTGCGGGCAGAGGCACCGGCAGCGGGGCTGCAGCCCGGGCGGAACCGGCGGCGGGATGGGGCAGCGGAGGGGTCCAGCCGTGCTGCTCCTCACCCTGGGTGAGGGGGTGCCCGGGCGGTGCAGGTCGGGGGGTGTCCGGGCTGTCCGGGCGCGGGGCGATGCGATGCGGGGTCCCCTCCCTCTCTCCCTTCTTCTCTCCCTCCGTCCCGGGCCGGGTCGGCGCGGGTCTCCCCGGCAGGTCTCGCTGCCGGGGATGCTGGTGGGTCCCGGACAGGGGGTGCCGGGGCCGGGATTGCAGCCCAGGCGGACCGGGCGAGGGTCCACCCGTGCCCGCCGGGCTCTCGGCAAACGCCGGGCGGGGGCTCGGGGCCGTCCTCGGTGGAAGGGACCTCATCCTGGGGCAGAGGTGAGTTTCATCCCCCAAGGTGCCGGGGCTCACTTCGCCCCCCGGTGCTGGCAGGGCACCTGGCCGGGTTGCTGGCAGCGGGACCCGTCTGTGCCGGCGCTTACCGCGGCCTCTCGGACTGCGTCCTCAAGCTGGGAGACAGCATGGCCAAATACGAGGAGGAGGAGGGCATCGAGCTGCAGGGACTGCGCCGGGTCTGCAGGTGAGCGTGGTGCATGGCCAGCGTGGCTTTTGACATTGCCCTTGTGTGAAGTCTTCTACTTCTGCCCTCCCGGGACCTGTCCTGCCTACATATACACGTGTTCCTCACCTCTCTCCACTTTCAGATGGACTGGGTGACCTCCATCCATCCATCCATCCATCCATCCATCCATCCATCCATCCATCCATCCATCCATCCATCCATCCATCCATCCATCCATCCATCCATCCATCCATCCATCCATCCATCCATCCATCCATCTCCTCATCTCCCACTGGAGTTTGTATCCCTGATCAAGTTGCTCCAGCCTCCAGGACTTGTCCAGCCATCCCCTGCACACCCACAGCTGGGAGGAATAGGGCTGGCGGGACCTGATCCATTCACCAGCCCAGGAAAATCTCCCTTGGATTTCGGGTTTCAGGCAGTGATGTGCAGGTGGCTGCTCTGCCCCAGGGCCCAGCACTGCCAGGAGCAGACTACACCCAGCCCCAGGTGGGTCCTGCTGCCCAAAGCAAGCCTCCTCCCTCCCTGCCCAGACCCCCTCTCCTTCAGGCTTGGATTGCTCCAGCCCTGGTTTTCCTGAGTTTGTAGAGATGCCCTGAGATGACGGTGTTGGGAGGATGTTAACTTGAGCAGAACTGAAGAAGAGCTGGGTAATAAGGGGTGATAGCAGGCAGGCTGGGGGAAAAGTCTGCTTAAAAAGCAGAAAAACAGAATAGCAAGGTGAAAGTTTTGCAGAGATGGAGGCAGGTCTGTGTCCCCAGCAGTGAGCTGTGGGGAGTGAACAGGAGTTACAAGGAAATGTAGTAAAAGTAAAGTAAAACCCATGTGCCTGGGTTAGGGTGGTGCCTGGAGTGGTGGAAACTTGACAGGGCAAGAAGGAGGGCTGAGCGCCCTGGGGTCAGGTTTTCCGAGCAGCTGGAAACCTCTCCTTCTCTGGGAGACAGACTGGCTCAGGATGAACAGCCTCTCTGGGACATGCCTAGGGTTGGGCTGAAATGGGACCTGCTCTGGTTTTGACAGCAATTTGCTTTTCTTAAATGAGGATTCTTGGTACAAAAACATACTCAAGCAGGCAGCTCAGCCCATGCTGCCTTAGACTGCTGGAGGAGCTATTCCTTTGCTGAAGCTCGTGTGAAATATTTGAACTGAGGTTTTCTTACAGCTCTGGGGCACAAACCATTGCAGAACAGGTCCTGGGATCTTCCTTGCTCTCCACCTTCAGGGACATGCCAGCTTCTTCTCCTGGTCCTAATGTGCTGCTAGCCAGGCTTGCTGTACCTGCAGGAGCAAGCTGATAATGTTCCTGCTTCCTGTCAGGTACTTCTGAATTATTTGCCTTTGACCCTCAGTCTTATCCACCACTGTTTGCATTCCTGGTGCCATGGACCCCTCTTCAGGAGTGTATGTGAGGGATGGACATGGAATCAGCGGCTGCTGTGGGGGTTGGTGATGTCTCAGCCCTGTATGTGGTGCTGCCATAGAGCAGCAACTCACTTGCCAACAGCCTGCCTGAGCAGATGGGGGCTGTGAAGGGTGAAATATGGGGAATTGCCATCCCAGCTGAAAGTAGATCCAGGCAGGAGCTGCCACCTCTCTCCACCTTCCTCCAACCTTCTTTTGCCTGAAGACACAGGCCAGGTTTAACTCTCACCAGGCAGAGCTGCCTGCTGCTGCTGCAGCTCAGGAACAAGCACTGGAGGTTGTCTGGGTTGGCACCAGCTTTTCTCTTTATCTGGGGACATTTATTCTGCCACACTGACTCAGTTTAATGAACTCTCACAGCTGGTGTTCTGACGTAACTCCTGGTAGGAAAACTAGGCAGAATGTTCATGTTTGCCTATGTGAACAAGGCATCATCTCCAGCACAGGACACCCAGACAACACCGGTCTCTCTCTTTCCAGTGCACAGAGTCCCTGCTCATCCAGCTGGGCTGCAACCCCTTTCTGAGGGGTGGAACATGTGCCTGGTGTCCTGGCAGACACAGGGAAGGTGACAGAGCAATTGTTCCTCTCTTCTAGGCAGTCCCTAGCTTGCAGGGGGCTGGAGTGGTGCCCAGCCCGTATGGGACAGGACAGCAGAGCCAAGGTGCATATGAGGGACGGGGGTGCCTGGGGGTGCAGGTGCTGGGGGCTGGCAGAGCCTGAGAAGCCACCTGGAACTCAGGGGGTGCTGCCTGGGCTGGTTCTGGCCCTGCCTCAGTGTCAGGGCATGCACTGCTTTGAAGATTTACCTTTCAGGTGTAAGAAACTCACTTTGAAAGAAGTCATGGAGCAAAGTTAGTGTCAAGTGTGTCATAGAGGAGCATTATCTCTCCCATGAATAAGTTTTTTTGTTTTGGAGAGGAACCACTTCAAGAGGTTATTGTGGCATTTGCTAAGACCTGGGCTCCTGCTATTTTATTTCCTGAGTCCATACCTACAAAACAGAGACCTTGACTGTGAATTCAGTTGTGTTGGGACTTAGACATGCTTGGGAGGGCACAAAACTTTCCAGGCTGTGAGTACCTTCCCTGCAAAGCAGCACCTACATCAGCCTTTGCGGAGTCTGGTACAGAGTCTGGTCCTCCAACACTCAGCAGCCAAAAAAAAAAAAAAGAGACAGGAGGGGTACCTGTTCTGGTCCTCACGCACACACATGGGGAGACATGGCCCAGCTTGGCACCTGCTGTCCTTGTCCTCAGACAGCTGAAGCACACCCCTCCCTGCTCAGCCTGGCACCTCAGGGCAGTGAGCTCCCTGGAAACTCCTCAAAACCAGCTTCTTCAGAGCCACCACGCTGCTTCACCAAAGGTAAGGGAGGCACTCAGGGAAGGGATAAAGCCTTGCCAGGCTGGATACTGCTCTGGATAAATGCAGCCGTTTCTCTGCTGGGGCTTTTCCCTGCCTGGCTCTAGTCTGGAAGAGACAATAAAATCCAAGTTGCTGTCCAAAGGGAAGGCAGCCAAAGGGGTTTTCAGCAAGCAGCTCCCAGTTTATTCCTGCAGGATCATGGGTTATCTTTGCCTGTCTTGTTCTTTTCCTCCCAAAAGCCTCTGTACATTGAACATCTTCTACTCACACAGGCAATACCCAGCAGATAAATAGAGATGATTCTAATGAGAATACAGTGAATAATTCCTCCTGCCTCTGCCCATACCTCAGTTAAGACTGCAACAGTCTGTGGGAGCTGTTGTCCTTCTCCATGCTTAGTGCTTGTGTTTGCCCTTGACTCCGCTTGAAGAAAGCTTGGAGAAGGCAATGAATGAGATGTGCTGGGCCTTTGTTTGCAGCCTGGTTGAGATACTCAGGGTGCTTGGTGCTGAAGGGAAGCATTTGTTGATAGAAAATAATGAATTTTATTGACTTCCAGAGAAAAGGGGAAAAATATTAAATTATTTCAGTGTTTTGAGGTTTGGAGTTTTCGCCAAGATGCTCTGGCAGATGATAGAAGGGATGAATAGTCTGGGCAACTTGCACAAACCACAGGGGTTGTCACTGCTCAGAGGGCAGGCTCTGCCTGGCATCCAGCACTGTGAGAATCCAAAGGGACTGATGGTGTGGTGTCTCCCCTGGCTGCAGGTACTGGGATGAATTCCACACCTGTGCCCTGGCAGCGCTCTGGGAGTGCCAGAAGGAAGCAGCGGCTGTCTGGGAGATGCTGAGAAGGGAGTCCAGAAAAAACAGATTTCAAGGCAGCTTGTTCGACCTCTGCAGCCCCAGCATGACCCAAAGCTTTGCCTGGACCCATGTTCCAAACATTTCCATTCTCAGCATCCCCCTCATCATCAGTTGGGTGAACTTATAAACTGCAGCTCTGTGTCACAACAAAGGTGGTAGTGGCATGTGCTGTGGCATCTGATTGTTTTTCCAGACCTGAGGAATACACTGTGTGGAGCTCAGAACACTCAGCTCCATCCTGAGCCTGTGGGACATGGAAGAGCTTGGCAGCACCTCCTAGGCATTGCTGTGTCTCTATAATTTGGAATAGTGCTTGTCCACTTCTGCTTCAAGACACAGGCACAGATCTGGCTGTCTGGAGAATTTGGGAGCTCATAGATACAGGACAGAGGATTTGGGAGAAAATTATAGATTTTGGGGAAATAGTGAATGCTGAACTTTCTATCACTCTTCTATGTCTACAAGAAGGAAACCTGTTTACTTTGCTGACTCCTTCCACCAGATCAACTCTCCAGGTTTTGGATTTGGGCACTGAAAACAAGATGGGCATTTTAACCACTGTTTTGTGAAGTGCAGAAGATGGTGTCTGTCCTGTCAGAGGCAGAAGGGAGACCCTACTACCCTGTACTGGCCTCTTTTCTTTAAGGATGTGCTGAAACCTCTGAAGAATAACCACAGTTGCATGACTTCTCTTGCACACATCTGGATTCCTGAGTAACTCCTGTTACATGTAAAACCTTTTTCAAAGGACGTGGAGGACAAAAATACTTCTAGGGAGGGAGAATGTCAAGCTAGCAGGACAGAAGGGATTTAGTCACTCTTCTGCTTTGAAGCTTTCCCTGAGGTACCTGTAAGCAGCTCTGTGGGTACAAGTGTGTAATTCCAGAGTATTAAAGTGTGTTGTAGAACCTACAGCATGCTAGAAGTTGCTTGTCCTGACTTTTGCTTGACAGTTTCTTCTTTTGCAACTCAGAGCATTGTTAGTTTTGCAGCTGCAATACAAACATGTATTTGGAAGGAAGTATTTGGAACGGAGGGGTGTTTGTAAGTGATTTCTGAGTATGTTAGAGAAACAAAACAGTATTATTAGGCAGCCCAAGGCAGTCTGTGTTTTAAGGAGGCTGATGGAGCTCTGTGCCCTCCTGGCTGCAGAGGGTCATGGGAGCTGTAACTCATGGGGTATATGCTATAGTGTGAGCAGGGGATCCAGGGCCTTGCCAGCTCCACAGATCCCACTGGATGCCTTCCAGGCAGTGGGCAAGCTTCAACAGCAAAGGATCATTTTCCCAACAGTGGTGTTGGGTCGTGCTGCTCTGCTTTGGCACTCACATGTTCTTCCTCTAAGGCACAAAGCCTTAAGGTGAGTAAGGGAGAAAGGGTAAACCAGAGCACAGCAAGACCTGGAGTGAACCACTTAGACACTTAATTTTTTCCTTCCACTCCAACAGCAGTGTTTGTTGTCTGATCCTGCTCCCCCTCCTCTGTTACCTCTCGTCCTGCCTGTGGCTTGTAGCTGGGGCAAGCTGAAGCAGGTGGGCATCATGTACAACCAAGGCCAGAGTATTTTGGATCCAGATCCTGTACTTGTTCTTTGTTTAGAACAGCTGTTAATGCCTTTAGGAAAATAAATAAGCACAGTCCCGCAATATCCTGCAGCCCTTAACTTCTATTTGAATTTGGCATTCCTCTCTGTTAAAACTTTCTAATTTAAAACAATTTAGAGGAAAGGGAAGGTAAAATTCTCAGATCTCCAAGTCTTCTTTTTGCAAAACCATGGATGCAAATAGCTGGCTGACACTGCCACCGTCTTTGAAAAGAGCAGGTGTTGGGACATATCTTCCCTGCAAGCAAGTCCCTCAATTATTGCACATGAAAACAACTCAGATATTCATTAAGTAACAATGACCATCTGTCACTGTTCTGATATGGAGCAGCAATTTATTTTTTAAAGCCAAAGGTGCTTCTAAATCTGACTGAAAGCATGTGAGAGAAAATTGGGTCTCACAGTATGGGAGCAATGAGTTTCCTCAATCAGTATTTCATTTTTAGCTAGAACTTCCTCTATGACCAAAACAATTACAGTAGAATTCCTTTTTAAAAACAAGTAATACACAGATTCAATTCTCATAGGCAGTCAGCAGCCTTTCAGAAAGCATTTCTGACCCTAAAGGACACTTCATGCTGATGCAGTGCAGCTCGTGGGATGTCCTGCAGACTCAGTGCTAAATCCACACTTGCCAAGGATTCTCCCCACGGCCTTGGCTCTGAGTTTCTCCAGATACAAAGCAGTACGCAGATTTCACTCCACGGAGAGGCTGCTGAAGCAGTTACAGGGTATCTTGTGTGCTCAAAAAGAAATGGGTCAAGTGTTCCTTGGTCCAAAGTCTTCATTCTCTGTTCTTGCAGGGTAACAAAGGTAGCAACTCTGTTAACACAGGCTCACAGCAACTCCCGGATTAGCTGGAAGAATGTGGCTTTTCCTCCTTGCTCTCATGTTCACTGTAATTAGTTTTTAGCTCCCACTTGCCTTAAGAACATCCCCAAAGAACACAGTTCACACGGTGCTTTGGTGTCGTGTTACGCCTTGAAGTAAACCTGCAAACTTTTCCCTGTCCCTGCAGGACGGGGATGTTCTTTCTCAAGAATAGCAACAAAAAGCAGAAGAGAACAAAATGACCCTGAGGGAGTTTTAAAATATGACTGACAGCACGCCAGTGCTTGTCACCCCGAGGCAGAGCTGCCCTCTGCTCCACCCTAATCCCAACCACATGAACACTCCCATCTCCTTTCTGAGGGAGATACTGGCACCTACTGGAGACCAGTTTATAGCCAGGCTGAGGTGACTGGGAGAAAGGCAAGTATCCTGTATATGAGAAATGAGCAAATCTTGAGAAGGGGTGGACTGTCTTGCTGCAGGGGCAGCCCTAGGAAGTGACCTCGGGGTGGCCTTCCAGGCTGGCTCCTGCCCAGAAAAACACTTGTGTAAACTCTTTCCTCTGCTGCTGTTTGAACCTCTGCTTACAGGGGGTTTGGGCAGGAAGGGCTCCTGGTGAAATCCCAGAATATAAAAAGTGCTGGTTACATCTCTTTAGACAGAAATCCTCCTCTGAGACAGCCCTGCCGAGGATGTAAAGCAGCAGGATGTTATCCTGCCTCAATTTACAGTGTGTGTGTGAGAGCAGGGACTGAAATACACCTCAGTTCCCTAGTAACAAAAGTCAAAAAAGCATCTTCAAAGAGTTTATCAACTTCTGTATCTTTGCATCATCCCATCACTTTTCAACAAGCTGTATTAGCAAATAACTTATGCAAACTTAGAAATATTTACTACAAAGGGAAGTTACTGCAGCAAGGTGCTGCACGGGAGAAAAATCTGTCTTTAGACCTGGCTTAATCCCTGTTTGGGGTTGTAGATACTGGTCATCCCTCATCAGAAACCAGGCAGGATGTGGGTGATATGGGTCTCCTTGCTTGGGCTGTGGGATCTGGAGGAACGACCCAACTCTGACCCCGCAGCAGTAAGGGCTAAGTTTACTTGAAGTGCCTCTAAATAAAGGCACATCCTGTTATTCCGAGAAATAAGAGCAGTCTCTTATTTAGCATCACCTCTACGAGACCAGATCTGTTGTTAGGCTTCTGAAGCCTGGTGGAAGACCCAGACAAGTGGGAAGAGCAGCATGGCTCCAGGACACCTCCAGCCTTGGATTGAACAGGCAGAGACCCTGGACTGCTGGCACTCCTCCTGAAGCAGGATCATGCCAGCTGACTTCCCATGACAGCACTCACTGATGCCTTCCTTTCAGAGCAGAGGTATGAAATGTTTATTGTAGGAAATTTTAGGCGCCCCAGACAGCGGGCATCTCACAGCCAGGCATTCTCTGGCTGCATCCTTCTGTTGCCATGATACAGACACTCCTGGTACTCTCTGAAGTGCTCGGCTTCCCAGGAGAGCCATAACACACTCACAGAAACATAATATTTTTATTATTACAAAAGATTTCTTCAGCAAACTGCTGTCTGTCACCTCTATGTATCAAACATGGAAACAGCAAACAAACCCATCTAACATTATAGGTTATTTAGTGTCTCAGCTGGTGATTCAGATAAGTACAACTATGTTCCTTTTCCCTATCCATTCACTTCCTTTTTTCCCAACCAAAGCCCACATAAATCACAGACTGGAAGCAGCAGCTCCCAGCCCCACTGCTCACCGTGCCAGCTCCCACAAGAAGAGCTGACCATTGTGTTACCCCCAGAGGGCACTCCCACATCGTTAAATTCCAAATGCTCCTCACGCACCAAGTTTGGCCACCTGGCTTTCAACAGTCTCATGAGTGAAGAGTTTAAGGGCACACTCTCCATACAGTCATATTAATGCTTTGTGTTAACAAAATAAACATCTGCTTCTTCCCCGTCGCCAGCTGATGCCAGAGGAGATGCTCACACTCATGCAGTCACCGAGGTCCAAAAAGAAAAAAAAAATTAATAATAAAGTCTAAACAGACCTGCTGTGCTTCTTCAGGGACAATTCCGAGGCATATTAGATGCACTTGTGCTGGAAACAATGACATAACGCAGCATGTTGTTGCCAGTGCGAGTCTATACGTTGGATTTGGGGGCGGAGTTGAGGGGGATCTCCCGCAGCTCTATTCTCATGCACAAGTACTCGCCGATGGCCGCCATCAGTGCCGTGCACACGATGTGCACCAGCCACCACGTCAGTGTCGAGGGGAAGCGCGAGTTGTAGATCCAGCAGCCCAGGAGGTGGAAGAAGTGAACCGTGACTGTGAAATCCAGGCACTGCTTCCCCCGGCGGATGAAGTACAGCAAGCCCAGAGCGCTACAAAAAGAAAGGCGAGAGGTCAATGAAACGGCACCAGACCTACGGGAAAGGGGGTGCAGCAAGAGCTATCAGCAGTGCTGGTTATTTAGCAGTTTTAAAACTTCTTCAAGTATTTTAAGAATAGCTTAGTTTTGACCTCTCTCCTGGCCATGGCAGCAAGATTTACAAGCTTACAGCTTTTTAATTACAAGATGGCAGGGAAAGGATATTTCAGCACAAAGAACAGGCAGGAATTTTTACACTCTCTCCCTCAGTAAGCTCTGCGTGGTGGCAAAATACATCATAGATCAGTGTTTGCTGAGATCCATTAATTCTAACTTTCTGTAAAATCTCTCACAGAAGTAAATCTCATTCCCAGCTGGGAAATTGAGGCAGTGAAGGGAAATTACTTTTGCAGGCTCTGGAAGGGCAGGAGTCAGGAGTTCCCAGCTGCTCTCAGCACACATGCTCAACCAGGCACAGGGGTTTTGGGAGATGCTTTGGGAGAGGCAGTACATCACACTGAATTCTCTTATAGTTTAATGTTAAGAAAGGACAAGACGCAGGTGCTCCAGCTTGCTGCAGACTTACCAGGTGAGTGCATTGAGGATGAAAGCCATCATGGAGAGCCTCCCCGGCGGGGTTGAGAAGCCTAAAATCTACATGGGACTATTAGTAGGAACCCGCGGCACAAATCGCAGCCCGAAATCTGCTCCCGTGGCCACCTCGGCATGGCCCCACAAAGATCAGGACCTACACAGGGAGCCTGGGCAGGTCTGCCCGCCCGGGGGTACCTATGGGAAAGGGAAAAGCCTGGTTCTGTGCTGGGGGGAACCACTTAAACCAGGTGTGGAGTGTGTGTGTGTCCATACTGGGGTTACCTATACAGGGAGGGGCAGTTCTCTTTATACTGGGGGTACCTATACAAGGTGTTTGCTTCCATAAGGGGGTATCCCCTATACAGGGACGTGCTGCTTCTACGTAGGGGTACCAACCTATACAGGGTGTCTGTCTCTGTATTGGGTGAACCTGGTACACAGTGAGGTGCTGTCTCTATAAGGGGATATCACCCACACAGGGTATCTCTATATAGAAGGTACTAACTACACCTCGAGGTTCTGCCTCCAGCCCAGGGTACCACCTACACCTCCAGGTCCTGTCTCTACCCCGGGGTACCCCCTCTTCATAGGGAGGGCTCTATCTCCGTACTGGGGGCACCTGCACAGACAGCGGGTCTGCGTTATTAGGGGGACAGCCACACGGGGCTGGGAGGGGGAGCTGTGCCCCCACACCGCGGTCCTCCCTGCACTGGGGGGCTCTCCCTAACACCGGGAATGCCCACATCGGGAATGCCCACACCGGGAACGCAAGGCCCACCCCCCTCAACCCAGGGGCCTGTGCCCACGGTGGCTTCCCGGGGCGCACCCTCACCTCGTCGCTGAAGATCTGGTGGAGGGAGGGCCCGGTGCTGCCCAGGGTGCCGAGGAGGGCGAGCCAGAGGCCGAGCGAGCAGTAGTAGCCCGCCTGCAGCAGCACCATCTGCGCCACGATCAGCGCGGGGTCCCACACGTAGCTGCGGAACTGCGCCGCCATCGCCCGCCCGCCGCCACCGCCTCCACCGCCACAGCGCCCCCCGGCGGCGGGGAGGACCCGGCGGCGCCCCGGCCAGGGCAGCGCCGCGTGGGGTCTACGCGTGGGGCTCTGTGTT
>VXAU01003742.1:1206573-1255547 GCA_013399695.1 Formicarius rufipectus | reverse complement strand
TGGTTCTGTGTCTGCGTGTGGTTCTGTGTTTGTCTGCGTGTGGTGCTCTGTGTTTGTCTGCCCATGGTTCTCTTTGCACGTGGTTCTGTGTTTGTGCCTGGTTCTGTGTTTGTCTGCACATGGTTCTGTGTGTTTGTCTGTGTGCAGTGCTCTGTTTGTCTGCACATGGTTCTGTGTCTGCGTGTGGTTCTGTGTTTGTGCATGGTTCTGTGCATGGTTTGTCTCTGTGTTGTGCTGTGTGTTTGTCTGCCCGTGGTTCTCTTTGTCTGCATGTGGTTCTCTGTGTGTCTGCACATGGTTCTGTTTGCCCGTGGTTCTGCCACAGCGCCCCCCGGCGGCGGGGAGGACCCGGCGGCGCCCCGGCCAGGGCAGCGCCGCGTGGTGTCTGCGCGTGGTGCTCTGTGTTTGTGCATGGTTCTGTTTGTCTGCGTGTGGTTCTGTGTTTGTGCATGGTTCTGTGTTTGTGTGCATGTGGTTCTGTGTGTTTGTCTGCGTGTGGTTCTCTTTGACTGCACGTGGTTCTGTGTTTGTGCATGGTTCTGTGTTTGTCTGCATGTGGTTCTGTGTGTTTGCATGTGGTTCTGTGTGTTTGTCTGCATGTGGTGCTCTGTTTGTCTGCACATGGTTCTGTGTGTGCGTGTGGTTCTGTGTCTGCGTGTGGTTCTGTGTTTGTCTGCGTGTGGTGCTCTGTGTTTGTCTGCCCATGGTTCTCTTTGCACGTGGTTCTGTGTTTGTGCATGGTTCTGTGTTTGTCTGCATGTGGTGCTCTGTTTGTCTGCACATGGTTCTGTGTGTTTGTCTGTGTGCAGTGCTCTGTTTGTCTGCACATGGTTCTGTGTGTTTGTCTGTGTGCAGTGCTCTGTTTGTCTGCACATGGTTCTGTGTGTTTGTCTGTGTGCAGTGCTCTGTTTGTCTGCACATGGTTCTGTGTGTTTGTCTGTGTGCAGTGCTCTGTTTGTCTGCACATGGTTCTGTGTGTTTGTCTGTGTGCAGTGCTCTGTTTGTCTGCACATGGTTCTGTTTGCCCGTGGTTCTGTGTTTGTCTGCACATGTTTCTGTGTGTTTGTTGGCGTGTGGTTCTGTGTCTGCACGTGGTTCTGTGTTTGTCTGCGTGTGGTTCTGTGTGTTTGTGCATGGTTCTGTTGTGTGTGTCTGCACGTGTTTCTGTGTTTGCATGTGGTTCTGTTTGTCTGCACATATTTCTGTGTGTTTGTCTGCCTATGTTTGTCTGCACGTGGTTCTGTGTGTGTCTGTGCATGGTTCTGTGTGTTTGTCTGCACGTGATTGTATGTTTATGCATGGTTCTGTTTGCGTGTGGTTCTGTGTTTGTGTGTGATTCTGTGTGTCTGCACGTGTTTGTGTGTGGTTCTGTTGTGTTGGCACGTGGTTTTGTGTTTGCGTGGTTATGTGCACGTTTATGTGCTCGTTTATCTGCACCTGTTTCTGTGTTTATGTGTGGTTCTGTGTTTGTCTCCACGTGTTTCTGCGCCCGTGTATGTTTCTCTGCGCATGTTTCTGTTCGTGTGTTTTTCGTTGCATATTTCTCTGCGCGTTTCCGTGCGTTTGTTTCTCTGCGCGTTTCTCTGAGTATGTTTCTCTGCGTGTTTCAGTATTTCTCTCAGTATGTTTCTCTGAGCGTGTTTCTCTGCACGTTTGTGAATGTGTTTCTGCATGTTTCTGTGCGTGTATTTGCCTGTGTGTGTTTCTCTGCGCGTATTGCTCTGCGTGTGTTTGTGAATGTGTTTCTCTGTGCGTGTTTCTCTGCATGTTCGCCGAACCTTTCGGTGTTTTTCCAACAGGTCTCTCGTTCTCGAGGTGTTTGTAATGACCCGCACGAGCAGCAGCTGAGGGCGCTCGGTCTGTTCAGGCTGGAGGAGAGGAGGCTGAGGGGAGAGCCCTCTGCGATCCCCACCGTCCTCACGGGGGGCGGCGGAGGGGCACACGCTCAGCTCTGCTCTCCGCTCAGTGGGGAATGCCCTGGAGTTGTGTCAAGGAAGGTTTAGGTTGGATTTTAGAGGGTGGTGGGGCACTGAACAGGCTCCCCAGGGCAGTGGGCACAGCACCAAGGCTGCCAGAGCTCAAGGAGAGCTTGGACAATGCTCTTGGACATGGGATTCTTAGGATGTCCTGCAAAGGGCCAAGAATTGGACTCAAGCAACCCTGTGGGTCCCTTCCAATTCGGAATATTCTGTGTTTCTGTGTGAGCACTGGGGTTCGGCAGGGGCTGGGGCATTGCCCCCGCCCCCGGGAGCCCCAGCACTGCTTGGTTTGTGCCACCAGAGGTTTGTCAGCAGTGGGTGGTGCCCCCGTGCCTGGTGACTGCTCCCTGGGCATCCCCAGCCCTGCACCCTGTCCTGGGGTGACTTGGCTGGGCTGAAAAGACACATAGTCCCTGATGCCCTGCCACCCCCTTCTGTGATCAGCCCTTGGCTGCTGGGTCTTGTTTTGGTGGCCTCAATGAGCTGTCCTGCTTGCTTGGCTTCAGGTACAAGAATTGCCAATGTCTGGAGAGTGAAATCCCCAAGGCTGCATGGGACAGTGGAGCATTTTGGAGATAAGACTTCCCCAGACCCTGCTCCCTGCCCATCTGTGCTGATGTCAGTGCATTCAATAACTCAGCAGAGCAGCCCTTGCTAAAAAGACACAAATACCAAACATACAAGAAATTATTGTTCTGGGTTATTTCCTTTCATCTCTAGGTCAGTTCCTCTAGGCACCAAGGCTCTTTGGCAGCTGTTGCCCAGCTGTGCTCAGTTTTTAGCTATTGGCCATCAGGCAGCAGGATGTTGTTTTTAGTTCTGGTATGCCCTGGCAGCACCTTTCAGTTACAGGGCTGGGTTGTGTGTCGGCCTTGATTTCTTTTGGGAGGTTTCTTCTGGTACATCGTGGTTTCTTCTTCTTAGCCTCATGAAATGGCCAAGTACCAGAGTCCCTCATGCCCTGCTGTACCCCTTCTGTGATCACCTCTTGGCTGCTGGAGCTCATTTTGGTGGCCTCAGCGAGCTGTCCTGCTTGCTTGGCTTCAGGTATGAGAATAGCAAAATCCCCAAGGCTTTGTGGGACAATGGAGCATTTTGGAGATAAGTTCTTATGCTGGAAAAAGGAGAGGAGGCACCCCTGGGCTGTTTCGTGGGACGGGGGAGTTGTCATAAGAGCCATTGTTACCTGGAAAAGAGAGGAGGAGGAGCACAAAATGGGAATCCAGCTTCTATGGGAGGTGGTAGGCTCAGATGAACCGTGGGTGTGGAATACACTGGCTATGGGAACTCAGATTATGATCTCTAACAGTCTCTCATGACGCTTTTTCCATGCCTCATATGGGAAGTTCCCTAAGCAGCTTTGCTGCATGTTTTGCTTTCCTAATTCTGTGAATTTCGCTGTGCAGAGGCAGGTTTGACACTTTGTTCTCTGTTCCCCGACCTGCTTCTAGAAAGGATTATGAAAGGCAGAGGCAGTGCATGGTGAACGTGGGCCATTGCTTCTGAGTTTGCACTTGGGCCTTCGGAGAATTTATCTTTGTAGAAGCTCCAGTTTAGCCAGTGCAGAAATGAACACGGGAAAATCCCAGCCCTGTCAGTGCTGTCTGCTGACAGCACATTGTTGAGCATAAATTGTGACACTCAACACTTCCTCTGTTAATTCTAGCTAGAAATTGGTTTTCTTTCCTGAAACCCGGCTGTGCTTGGCTCTCACAGATGGGCAAGCCATCACTTAGATATTAATTCTCACCGCTTTCATTTATAGTCCCTTATAGGACTGACTTTCCTATGCCAGCAAAAATTTTAGTTGTTTAGTCATTGCTGACTAAAACTCCAAGCTAGTGTAAGGTGTACTGTTGGTGTAACTGCTGTGTGTCTTTCCACAGCCAAATAACTGATTTATCCAAAGGTACCTGGGATCACAAAATGTTTTGGGAAGGGTTGCCTTGAATTCCTTCTGAATTCGAGGCTCCTCCCTGCTTGGTTGCTAGCCTGGAACTGAAGGCATCACAGGGGCACAGAAGCAGCTGAGCTCGAGGTGTGATTTGAGGCTCCTTGCCCTGGGTGTGCAGAGTACCCTTATGATGTGGTGAAGTGCTTCGGCACAAAGACATTTGTGCTGTGACTCAGCTGCAGCCCAGTTTGTGCATTTGTTTCCTGCATGACTTTATGAAGGCATGATCATGTCTGTTTGTGCTCCTGATTTGGCTGTCCCTCCTCTCCAGGCTGATCCAGCTGAGAGGACCTTGTCCTTCTCCTGGAAAAGAGGGTGTTCTTCCCATGAGGAGCCTTGCCCCACACTGCTGCTCTGTGGAAACAGGTTTAGAGTGGACCTGGAAAGTAAACATTTTTGGGGAATTAGGTGGCATTCTCAATTTTCCTTTTCTTCCTCTCTAGTTCAAACAAAAGTCAGAGACAGCTGTGAAGAGAACATGTGTTAAAGGGGAAAAGGAAACACTGAGATCACGATTTCTAGGGTGCTGCTTGCTTGGCTTCTGGTTAGAATGTCCTTTTTTAACCAGTGACTCTTTTGTGCATGACACCTGCATGTTGTGAAGAGCAGCAGGCGGAAGGAGAAGTGGCAATATGCCCAGGACATAGCAGATGCCTTGAGGGTGTACCCAGATCACATGCAACTATTGTGGTCACTTCTTTATCAGGAACTTGGGAAAAGAATGCCCTATTTAGCCAGGAATTCTTTCAGTAAGAAATAGCTGTCTAGGAGTCAATTGTTTTCCTTCTCAGGAATCATTGCCTAAAACAGGAAGCTGTTTATTTAGGTGATCCATATTTTACTAGCTAGTGTACAAAGGGTGGTGCTGTCTGAATGATCTTTGCTGGGCTTGTTTCCCTCTTGCCAGGCAGGTAGGATTTGTGCTAAGGTGACCTTTGCTGAAGGGACAGTAAGGCTAAGAGCACACATTCCCAGAATAAATTGACATTAAGTGGTTCAAAGTGTGGGATGAGAGTTTTCAGTCATTCCTCTTCCTCCACACACGTGGTGTGCAGGTGTGTTTTTCCAAAGAGTACAGAATGGGCTTTGGGAGTTGAGATTTTTTTTAAAACTCTACTTAAGGTTTCTTTGTGCTCAAAAATCCTGCTCTAAGCTTGGTTTAAAATCTGCCTGTAGAAGCTGTGATGAGCTTTGCTGGACAATCTTTGTTCCTGGACACTGCAGTAGCATTTTTGATCTAGAATTGTCTAAAGGGCCGTGCATGTAGCCTTCTCGTGCTTATCTAGATGCTTCATTTAAAAATGTGATTCCCCTCACCCTCCAAATGTGTTTCATTCAGACATTCCCTTCCACTTCCAGCATGTTTGCATTGTGTTGGTAACTGACAGCTGTTTATTTTTATTTTCAATACAAGAGTTGGGTAACCCTTCATATTAAACTCTGGGTTAGGAACAATGGTGGACAACCTGTGTCATTTCTCTGCCAACTGTAATTTTCAAATGGAGAAGGGAACTGACACACCTTGAATGTTGGAATTCATTGCTCAGAATGAGTGCATTTCTCAACATGCATTTTATTTTTCTTCTGCTTTTCTCCCTTGTAGTTTAGTAGTGGTTTCAGGAAGTGACATTTCAGCAGTGCATTTTTGCTCCCTGGGCCCATTTGTCCTGGTGCTCTCCATGAGTGTGATATACCCTGGATTTTTTGCATTATTCGAGAGAGAGGAGAATGTTGGAATTTTGAGAGAGAATATATGAAGGGTAAAATGAAAGCAGCTATTTTATAGCCATGTAATTACTGAACCATAATATGAGTTTTGTGACTGCATTTCCTCTGATTCTGTTGAGATACAGTCACAGAAGGTTTCCGTGTGTGTGAGGAAGGGAGGTGGATCTACACAATTCACTTTGAAAATGTCATCAGTAAAGTTATGTACATTTGTTCTCAAGGTTGGAAAGTACATTAGGGTCAAGTTTAATTTTCTCTTCTGTCTCCAAAAGCCCAAGATCAGTTTGCTTGAGGGATTGTGCATTCAAGTGTGACTTGGATGGACAATGTGTGTGGTCCCTGGGCCAGGCAGACAGACTCCTCTCCATTCTATCAAAGCAGAACTTCACTGGAAGGGAAAATACTGTGCCATTCAGGGGGATTTTTTGATTAAGTGGTTGTGTGTTGAGGGGAATGACAACCAGGAGCAGTTCAGTGTATCGTGCTTGTTTGGAGAGGAAGTTAACAAGCGAGTGAGCAGTGTTTGTAGTCACAATATAGGAAGCTGGTTTTGAAAGCATTTTTATGGTGGCTGCATTACCTGGAAGGAGGTCAGAAGGTCATGGCCACATGCACACAAATACAGGTGTCATTTAGAGAGTTAGGGAGTGTGTTCTTCTGGCCTTCTTGTGCTGCTGTGGCTGTCTCCTGTCTGGTGGATGTTGTCATGGCATGGACCGGTCTTTCCACATCTGACCCAGCCCTTGTGCTCTTCTTCCTTGCAATCTTCTGGTGCCCACCCCAGCTAAGTGTCCAGAGCTGGAGATCCACTGGAGCTGGGCTCCCTGACCACACCAAGAGTGACTTTCATCAGTTCCTCAGTGTGATGAAGAGAGGGTAATAAGGAAGGACGATAACCCAGCCCACAGTGCAGATCCCTCCCTCATGGCCTTGGATGCTGAGGTTAACCAGAGGGTTAGTGATACATGACTGTCCTGAGCACAGAGGGTTATGTGCTTCCGGAAACTGCCCCACAGCCTGCTCCAGGCTGGTTCCTACTCTTACCTGTATGTGTGCTGTCTTCAGATATTACTTTATATTTTAACTCTCTGGGCAGAGCTCCTTGTCACTTTATATTATGCTAACCAGATCCACAGCCAGCTCAGCACGGTGCTGCTGGGAGATCCTCCTGCCAGTGGTCATGTGTTCAGACACAGTCCTAATATTGAGGACACCTCTAGACTTCAGCTCACACCCTCTGTACCTGTTTATTCCCAAAGGAACAGGCAATTGGAAAGGCTGCCTCACTTCAGGGATCTTTTAGGTCTGAGGTGGGACAGGGGGAAGGCTACAAGTTCTCTCAGAATAGCTTTGTAGCGCTGGAGTGGGCTGAGGACCAGATCTAGCAGAGTGGGCATACAGACCTGGCAGGTGGGATCATGGCGCACACACTCTGTAGTCTGAGAGTTGCTTTCCCTTAAGAAAATAACTTCATACTCTGAGGACTAAAGACTAAGTGCAACCTGATGTCACTTGCAGCGTGAGTGAAGGACTGACACGGAGGCTGTACTGGTGTGACATTTCAGGTACCCCTCGCATTAAGGGGAAGTAATAGGTGCTTTCAAGCAAATTGTCATGGTCAGGCAAAATTATTAATGTGAGAAGAGAAACGGAAATAGTTAAACTGTTGGGGTTTTCCCTCCCTCTTTATCAGTGTGGGGTTTTGCCCTTGGCGCTTACGGAGAAGACAGATGGGGCGGTTTCGTGTTCCGTCCCCGCCGGATACCCGCAGCGGTGACGCGCCGCCGGCGCGGGGACTCGCTCTCGCCTTTCTGTAAACGTGACGCTGTCACTTGTGGAATGTTGCGAAAGCGGATCCTTCGTGCCCACTCCCTCCACTTTCCCCTTTTCACTTCCTCACCCCTTTCTCTTTCCCCCACCTTTTCACTTCTCCCTTCTCTTCCATCTTTTTTCCTCTTTCCTTTTCCCCCGACCCCTTTCTCCCCGTCTTTCCCCCTTCCTCTCTCTTTTCCCCTTCCCCCCCTTTCTTTTCCCTCCCTCACCTTCTCTTTCCCCCCTTTTCCTTTCTCCCTCCCGTTCTCTTTCTCCCCTCTTTTCCCCCTAACTCAGTGGCTGTCTCAGCCGGCAGGACGGGGGTCCCGCCGTGCGGGGAGGGTTCCACACCCACATAGCCGGACCGGGGTCCCTCCGTGTCCCCTAGCGATGCCTCGGCCGTCAGCCCGGCAGTGTCCCCTGTGCCGGTGCGGGGCAGGTCGCAGCCCCTCGGCCCCCGGCGGGGTGCAGTGGCCGTCGGAGCACCCCGGTGCCAGTGCGGGCCAGGACGGAGCCCCCCGGTCCCCGGCGGGGTGCGGGGCAGGACGGAGCTCCCCGGTGCCGGTGCGGAGCAGGTCGCAGTCCCCCGGTCCCCAGCGGGGTAGGAGGCAGGTCGGAGCCCCCCGGCCTCCGGCGGGGTGCGGTGCCGTGCGGGCGGGGGCCGCGGACATTCCCGTCGGGGCGGGGGCAGCGCCGCTCCGCCCTCGCGGGGGCTGTGCCGGCCCTATAAGGGCGGCGGCGGCGGCGGGATGCGGTCAGAACCCGCTGGCGTTGGATCCTGCGTGTGTCAGAGCCGTCTCGCCCGGTACAGCCCAGCTCGGCCATGCCGCTGCCCCGCGTCCCGCTCCGCACCGCACTGCTGCTCGGCCTCCTCCTGCGAGCCGCCGCCACCGAGTCGGTGAGTCCCGGGGCACACGGCAGGGAAGGGGAGGGTCTGTCCCGCCGGGAAAAGGTTCACGGTGTCCGGGGAGGGTGGGTGCCCCGGCGGTCTGCAGCCTGAGAGCCCGTGCCACCGTTGTGCGCCCTCCCCGTCGAGGATGCGCCCCTCGCCACTCGCCCTTCTCCGGGGAAGGGAAGGAGGGGCAGAGAGGGTGGGAGGCGATAGAGCGTTTCTCAGTCCTCCCGCGGGTCTCCTGGCTCGCACACTGCCTCTCCCGAACGATGCCAAGGAGCGCCGTGCCCTGTGCGGGCTCTGTCCGGCCCGTACTGTGCCGCTCCTCACGTATCCCCGTGTGCCCGGACTGCGCCAGCCCCGAGCATCGCAGGGGTACCTGCTGGCAGCGAACTGCTGCTCTCTGCTACGGCTTTGATCTCCCAACTGCTGGTCATGGGTCTAAGCCCTTTAATCCCTCTTTTATTGTGAACATGTGGTGGGTTGGATGTGTGCGGTGCGTTGCAGCACCTGGATAGGCTTTCCAACCTTACCTGAGCGTGGATGTGGCGGTACCTGGTATTTTTCAGTGGATATCAAGCCTTCCTCGCTTTCACGTGGGGAATGGAAAATGATGCATTACCGTGGAGGGCTTAAGAATCTCTTAAATATATAATGAGATGAAGCGTTTTGGATGCTTCAAGCCGGCTCCTGTGGGGTCTTCGTGGTGAAGCAGAGATTTTGTCATTCTGGCTTCCCCACTGTTTGTTTGTTTTTGTGTGTGCCCATCTTGCTGATAGTGCAATCAGGGGCAGATTCCTCTGCTAGTCTGAAAGGGCTGCTGGGATTAAGGTAACTGCAGGAGATCGGGGGTTCTCAAAACTAGATTTGATCATCCGCATTGGTTTGTTTTGGACTGAAGGCTGGGTGGGCAGATCGGCACCGATAAGGCTGTGCTCCTTTGTAATAGGGGCACAGGGTTGGGGGTTTGCTGATTGTAGAGTTGGAAACTCCCACAGAGAGCATCTGTAGTAATTGTCAGCTACTCTGCTAAAACCAACCAGCCCAAATCCACTTTACTCTAATCTGGTGTCTTTATCCCTGCTATTAAGCACGTGAATCGGTCGTTTGGGAACTGGCCCAAACTAGTAGGGCAAACCTTTAGGACCGACTGCATCTGGAAGTTGCACTGACCATGTTTGGTATGAAATGCAATTTGGTGTCCCTGGGGAGTGGACTGGTCTGCGAGCATCAGATTTCTGCAAAGACAACAAATTTTGCACAGATGTGCCCTGTAAATCCTTATATAGAACTTTCCTGGAGTATTTGTCCGTATCTTTTAAGCTACCTAAGATGGAGTGTGTGCTTGAGAAGTAACACTGGCCTACTATAAAGCCTTATCCAAACAAATTGTTTGGGTTACAGGCTGCCGGGGAGGAGACGAGGATGACACACGGTTTGGGAGAGTTCTGCTGGCGCTCCTCCCATATTATTTTTTTTTTTTAATAGCACTGCCAAAACGTGCAGGGCTGCACAGCATGTGGCTCTTGGATTTTCTGTGCGGGCTGGGCGAAGACAGGTAGCTGTTTCTTAACAGGACGGGGATTGTATTTCTCGTGCTTATGTAAGAGTGTGGATTTTGAGAGTGATTCGGTGCCTGAATATTTCCCCTAGCCTGTACAAACAAAAATGCCTTGGCTCCTTTCCCCTTGCGCGGCTCTCTGGTGTAAATGGGATTTCTCCGTGTGAAGCAATCCTGGGATGTGTAAGAGGGTGGGGAATATCACTGAAGTGCCGGGGTGTGACGTGTGTGCTCAGACTGCGGGTGGGTGGGTTGTGTTACAACAGCCCTGCAGCTTTCTGTGAGAACATCGTCTTTCTGTGGAGCGGGGGACGAGCCTGGAGGTGATGCCTGATGTCACCATGTGATCCCCAGCCCTCTCTGGTTGAGCGCCTTGGAAAGCAAAGGCTGTGTGGGCAGGGTGCTCCCCCCTGTGCTGTGGGGTTCCTGCAGAAGATGCTTTAGGGGGGATGGACAGAAAAGCCACCAGTGCAGCCAAGATGTGGGACCCATGGGGCTGAGAGAGGACTTGAGGTCGGCATTGTTGAGTTCTCCCTTTGCTTTTAGCACCTCCAAGTGCTCCTGGCAGCACAGGAGGAAAGCAAGGGGTATTCCCTCTGCTGCAGGCTTGGGCTGTGCTCAGCTTGGGCTGCAGAAGGGCTGAGTGCACTGAGCTCAGCAGGGTTGTAGCAGTGCTAGTGGGCTGCAAGATTGTTGCAGTCGTCCTACTTTTGTGGCTTGAACTATACAGAAAAAGTCTCTGTGGAGCTCCACATCGTGCTTGTGAGTCCCAAGCAGTACAGATGAGCACAAATCCAGCCCAGAAGCTGCTGGCAGAGGATTGTATAGGGAGAAGGGGGAGGCTTCATGCTGTTAGTGGTCTCTGCTGGCTTAAAGCAGTCATGCTCGGAGGCCTCCTGATTGGCAAAGCTGGTGTCTTGTTGATGATAGCTGTGTTTGGAAAGTAGTGCAGCATTATTAATGTTAAAACCGGTTTGGCTTGTCCTGCTGCCATTGATCCCCGAGGCCTGTTCTTTCTGCTCTTTGCCCAGTTTCTCATCTGTCCCTCCCAATCAAATCAAGACATTACTATCTGCACGTTTTACTTTATTTTACCTTCACATGGCAAGCTCACATGTAGAGCAAAACCCTGCTTTGCTTCAGCCTTCTTGAAACACAGAGCAGCAAAATTAGAGTCCAAAGCAACGTTCCTTAGCCCTGAAGGGGAAGGAGCCCGTGGTGACTTCTGGTAGACAAATTTAGCGATGCCTGTTGGGGTGAAATGCCTGTAACATGTAGGAAGAAATAACCTCTCCAGCGCCTTGTACATTGTCAAACTGCACACACAACTCAGCACCTTGTCCACACGAGGTGTGGAGGCTCCCATGGGTGGGAATAGTCACCCCTGCCGTGGTTGGGGCACAGTCAGGGAAACAGCACTGCTGCCCAGTCCTCCTCTGTCCCAAGTGCTGCCAGCTCCCATGCCGGAGAGCACTTTCCCGTGGTTCAGTTTTCGGAACAGCTTACGCAAGAGGCAGAACGGGACTCAACTTGGTACTTTTCAGGCTCCAGATACCAGAGGCTCATTCACTCTGGGAAGTTAAGGCTTGTAAGCCAGCGTGATTGCTCTCTTTTCTGCCTCTCCTGTAGCTGTCTCCCAAGGCTTTGGCACTTCGAGGACTTGCAAAGTCCTGTATCCAGTCCAGCAATAAGGAAAATGTTTTTCTTGTGTGTCTTCCCCTCTCCCTTCCCCTCCAAGCCTTTGTTAATGGCTTTACTATTGCCTTGAGCTGTTTGAATGGTCGGGGTGGGGAGGCCATTTGCTGCTCTCAAATGCCTGAAGTGGAGCCTAAGGTGACCTTGCAGTGGTTTTCCTGTAGTGTCATACTGTCCCACTCCCATCTCAAGCTGGA
The DNA here is from genome assembly GCA_013399695.1 of Formicarius rufipectus. Lineage (NCBI taxonomy): Eukaryota > Metazoa > Chordata > Aves > Passeriformes > Formicariidae > Formicarius > Formicarius rufipectus. Next base: position 1,243,729 of record VXAU01003742.1, on the reverse strand, counting down.
AGCTGCTCACTTGACTTTCCAAGTGACGCTGGAGAGGAGGGACACTGGCTGGCTGCTCAACATGCAGACTTCAGCACAGCTCCTGCAGCTACTTTTTCTTCCCCTCTAACTCCTGGTGCTGGTAAATGCTCTGTTGGAATTATCCTGACAGTTGGAATCCCCTTGGCTATAAGTTACCAGTGGATTGTATTGCATTTTGTGTATGTTAAGTTGCTCTCCCTCAAAAGAACAGATGGATGAAATTTTTTTTTAATTAGTGATACTAACTGCACCTGCAAGGGTGGCTGATAACTGTGGTTCCATGGTCTGCAGTGAAAATTACTTGGGTTGACTTGTAAGATTACTTGATTAAGTTATCATGGCTCTCTGATCCCGCAGAACTCCCCAGCTATCGCTTTGGCTAGACACAACGTAGCATCCATTCTTCAAAACACTTCCTAGCTCTTGAGTTAACATTTATCCTCTTGAGCCTGCTCTCAGATCTTGCAGCTGCATTCTCCCCCTTCACTCGGTACAGCCTGTTCCTTTATGCCCTGTAACAACAGCCGGGTTTGTGCTGCTTTTGCAGCCTCAAACTGGAAGCTGATGCAGTTGAAAGTACAAAACCGAGGGGACAAATCCTGAGCACGCCTGACCTCCGGGCTGCTCTTGGGGAGCATGTGTGGCTGTGTTTGTTTGAGCCTCGCTGGAATGCAAATGCTCGAGATTAAGGATTCAAATGATTTGCACTAGAATGAGACTCTTGTGATGAGACTGGGCTTGGTGGCTCTGAATAGACAGGGCAGCCTAGTTAAAGAGTTTAACTTGTAATAAGCCACTGCTCTGAGAGACTGTAAAAGATCCTGCATTAACGAGCTGTTAGGGCTTCACTTCCAGGCTAGTTCAGGCTTCTATTTTTTTGTCTTTAAGCGTGTGCCTGAATGTTTGCCCAGTGAATGCTGCTGGTCAGAGGACCTGTGTCGAAGTCGGCCCTGACTTGCAACAGTCATGCTCTGACTCAGGTTTCTGGCACTTGCCTGGCATCACAGCTCCCTTAGACACTGCTGTCACCCTCTGAGTAACAGCCTGGCCCCTTCCCCAAAGCAGTGACTCAGCCTTCCTCTGTGGCACAGAGGTGGATCTCTTCTTATGGGGTTAGAAAAGGGGTGTCAGGCAAACCCAGGGATTCTGCTTGGCACAGGGTCTGTGCTGCCCTTGGCACCGAGCGCCTTTGCTGCTGCCTGTGTTTAATCTGGTTGTGGCTGTGGTGGGCAGGGGAGGCTGTGGGGCTCTGCCATGTGACTGCTGCCAGTAGCAGAGTTGGTGTGGGCAAAGGCACACCAGAAAACAGCCCCGTCTTGAGCAGCTGTAACTTGCTCTGGCAGTTCTGTGGCTCTTCATTTTCAGACAGATGCTGTTGGAAACAGGAGCTGCATGGGAGAGAGGAAAGGGGCAGCACTATCCAAAGTGACTGGAAGTGTTCAAAGCGAGCTAAAGGAGCAGAAAGCCTCAAAAGATGGGGTTAAATACTTTAATCCTGAATCTGGAGAAAATGTCAGCGTAGGAGGGGAAAACATGCAAGATGTAGTTGTGTCCCTCTCAGTTTCTGCAGGCTGACTGACTTGTAAAGTATGCTTCTTGTAAAAGTCTTTATTTTTGCTGTAAATATGCTCTCCTGTCAGTTTTATCCTTAAATCCTTTGAGGCTGAGAATCTGCTTATAAAATGCCAAGAGGCTGTTGTTAGACAAATTATTGGGATAAATTAAAAATCAAAGCAGTTAATTAAAATCTCAGAGAGACACTCCTTGGGGCAGGAAGGAGACTGGGAGACCCATAGCACTGTTACCCAAGCAGCTGGTGTTATGTCAAGCAAAACCACGGCTGCTTCTTGCTTAAACAAATTGCATTGTGTCAGGGAAAGCAAAGCCTGCCATGGGAAGGATTTCTCTCTCCTGGTGTTGCTTTGCCTTAGCTGCTGTAGGGGAAAAGGTGTCTCCACCACGATTCCTCTCTAACTGTGCTGCTGTCACACTTGAACACAAAGCGATGTGGCCTTGCCCCACTTACCTCGCTGCGAGGCTCACCCTGCCTCCTGCCCTTTAGCTGCTGTTGCAGTCAAACTATGGCAATAAAAAGCAATTCTAACATGCAGTAATGACTGTGAAAGTGCCTTGGACTTGCACTGAAGTGGATTGCATGGCACAGTAGCCAGAAATCTCTATGCAGAAGGTGAGGTGGCTGAGGGGACTGTGTCTGGAAGGAGGGTGCCTGGTGTGGTGGGGTGCTGCTGTGCTGGCCTGGGACCCACAGGTGAAGGGACACATCCTGGCCAGTGTGGGGCTAGGTGGGTGGCAGAAGCCTCTTCACTGGGTTGGTGTCCCCCTTTAAAAACAGAGAAGCTTCTACTCTTCTCCAAATGGAAATACAGTCCTTACTGATGTCAGGAGCTTTTGCTTGGAAGACTCTGTTCCCCAGCGAGGTAAATATTTATTGCAAATCCACAGTGTGCAGTGGAGCGGAGTCTGGAGCCAGGATCTCGCAGGAGACTGTTTATGTGCGGGCTGTTCTTGGCGCTAATTCCAAATTTCCTGAGGCTGAGTATGAGGAGCAGGTCCTGCATGTTGGTTACTCACAGACCTGCTAGTCCAGCCGAGCGTGGGCTTTGCAGCGCCAGGGAAGGAGTGACCCAAACAATAGCTCTGTCCCTCTGCTCCTGGCTGTGACAAAGTGGGTACAGAGACGTGGTTAAGGAGGGCTGGAAAACTGTTGCCATCTGCTTGCCCCCCTGCTTGAAGAGCAAGGAAGCCTGCCTAGGGTTTCAGAGCCCTTTGAGAGAAGAAAAGTGCTCCTGGGAGTGACAGGTTTCCTGAAGTACAGCTGCACGATCCCCAGTGGCACACGCTGTGTCCGCTGCTCTCTGGGCCCAAGCCAAGGCAACGTCTGCACAAGTAGGGAGCGTCTTTGTTAAAAAACAAACCATTAAAAAACACACCCCAAAGCCCAGGCACTGAAAACCCGGCCTGTGCTGCTGCAGCTGGCTAGGAAAATCCCTGCTGTTGAAATGTTTGTTTGTATAAATGCTCACACGGGTATGGCTGATAGTGGAGTGCTGCTGCTATGCTGTCTTGAGTGCTTTTGTGCTGATAACTTCCTCAGCTGCAACTCTTTGCTGGCACCTTTGCCAACAGAGCAGCATAACCATGCTGGCAGAGCTCAGCTGCCTGGGCTAAGCCTAAATCTTTGGGCTACTACTTCTGATTAGATTAAAATGGATCGTGGGAGGGGAAGCACTTGTAGGGTGCAGCATTGGGAATCTTGACTGTACAAACAAGCTGAGATTAGCTGCATGGTGAGCCAGATAGGAAAGGCACCCTTTGAAGTTGAGTGTCTGCTTGGCTTAATTTTGCTAACAGTCTGGCATGAGGGAGCATAAAGATCCCAAAAAGGCATGTCATGCATTTCTTGCCAAGTGGAAATTCGGCTTGTGTACGTGTTCAGGGAAATACTGGGGTGTAGCTGTATTCTAGGAAAGGGCAGTGAGGGCAGGCTTCTTCCCGGCATGAGTGGGAACTGTGATAGATGAAACATAGCAAGCCTGAAGTGTCAGCTTGAAAAATCATCCTTGATGGAAAAGCTGCTTTGCTGGGGCATTTATATCCCTTTTTTTTCCTTCCACAGACAAGGATGCAGTAGAAACCTCTGTTACAGAGTGGGCAACTCAGAATGAGTTGTGAGCTGGAAAAACTGAATTCCTTTTTAAACTTTGAATAAATTTCTCCAGCTTGAGAAATTTTTTGAGCTTTCTTGAGCTGAGCCCTGGCCAGTGAAGCATATGAATTGCCTATGATTAGGATTGTAAATACCATAAAAATATAATCTGTTTATGAACTAGGTGTGTATCACTGCCTGTGACCAGGAGAACCCTTCAGGGGCATGAAATTCTGCCGCACTTGTTTTCCTCTGCAGTCACATGAGAGCTCCTGCTTTTTCCTCCTGCAGTTTTCCTCTGAACATTATCTTTATTTGCTTCAGGGCAATGATGGACACACAGCCATCTGTAGCTGCCTGCTGAGCTTTATCTCCTCCAGCTGGAGTGGGAAGCAGTCATCTCCTTCCCACCCTGGCTTTGGAGCTGGGCACTGAGCATTCAGAGCAGCTACTTTGCCACCGTTGTGGTAAACACATCCCAGCATGTGCCTGTCTGGCAAAAGACTCAATCTTTATGGCTTTGCTTGTGGCTGATAACCAGAGGAAAGCAGTTAAACAAGAGTTCATTCCTTTGTAATCTCTCCGTGCTCCTGCAGCGTGGCCTGAAAGGCTGGAGGGAGCAGGCTGTGTGTCAGCCAGCACACAGCGGTTCAAAGGTGACTGAGGTTTGACTTTGTGAGTACAGGGAAGCCTATTTTGAGCAAGTCAAGCCTGGGAGGACTCATCCCTGCTGCAGGGGAGGCACCCACGACAGCGAGTGGCTCTGCAGAGCCCGGGATTACAGTGTAATTGTCCTGGGGATTATGGCTCTGCTGTCGCATGAGCCCCCAGGAGAGCTGCCTGTGGCCACACAGCTTAAAGAATCACAGGGGGAATGGGGGGAGTGACCTGGGCTGGGGCAGTGCTGGATGTGCTTTCTCCTCTGAATGAGCAGGGTGAGCTCACAGACTGGTTTGTGCTGCAGGGAGATGGATACCTGGCTGGACAGGGACTGGGAAGGCTTCTCTGAGGTCACCTGGAGCGAGGGATGCTTTAACCAGCTGAACGTCTCCCCAACCTGTGTGTTGCTCCTGATGTCTTGCTAAGCAAGACTCTGCTCCCTGGATGTGTTACTGAGCACAAGTCAAAGAACAACACGTTTTATTTCCCTCCCTCTCTGCTGAGAGGCACAAAGAGTGTGCAATAAGTGCAGTGGGTACTGGAGATGGATGACCTGTAGGATGTGGTCTCTGTGCTTCAGTCTCCAATTTCTCCCTTAGTCCTCAGAGGTGTCATGGATTTACTTTCTGTGTCTCTGTGGAGGGAGTGCTGGGCAGTGGCTGTCAGAGGAGATGGGCAGGGCTGGCTGTGGCTCTGCTCTAGGACTGCTTGGGAAGTGTTGAGCAAAGGTAGTATTTAACCACGTCTGGAAGCCTTGGGTGATCCTGTCATGCAACTAAACGCAAACATGTGCCTGGATGGGAGCTGTTTGACTTTTGTCCTTTGGCACGAAGGCCACTGCAGGCCATGTGTGCTCAGGGTTATGTGGGACAGACTGGCCAAGAGTGGGTGGTAAAATGGTACCTCCAGGCATGGGCACAAGGAGCGGGCATAGGTGGACTCTTACTGTGACTGATGTGTTCAAGGAGTTAGGTGTGAAAATACTGATATTTGCTTTGCTCTCAGAACTAAAATGGCTTCAGTTTATTTACTTTTCTCCCCTACACTGAGCTGGAGCATGAGGGGAGTGAAGGGTATTTTGGGAGAGTATATAGACCTTTCCTTACTAGTCTTAACAGGAGCTGTTGCTGGAAGCACCTGCCACTTCTAATAATGTTTTTTAATGTTTATTCAGATGGGAAGATAGGCAACAGGCAAAGACAACTCTAACTGCACATCTCCCTCCCATGAAGATCAGCTTTATTTAGCTGTTTCACACACATTTGAGCTGCCCAGTTTCTGCTGCTGTGTGACTCCTCTGCTTTTGTGGGGCTGGTGGGCTTTGAGGATGTGAACTCACTCCTACCCCCTGCTCCTTTGCACACTTGGTGTGGGCTTTAAAACCTTCCTGGCTTGTAGGCTCCTGCAAGAGCTTAGTGGAAGTGAACTATGTGGAAATCCCCTCTCTTGGGTTGGTGGTTTACAGAGCTTTGAGTCCTTGCACTGGAAAGGCCCCATTGGATTCTGTGCTCTCATGATGCAGGACAGCATGAAACTCAGGGTGGTGGCTTTGCAAATGATCTCTTAATAACCAGGCTCCAAGGCTGGGCCATCCAGGCAGCTGCTCGTGTTGTCCAGAAGCCCTTTCTGGTTAAGCTGATGTGGTGTGGGGTGACATCTGTCCAAGACACCACAGGTCTGAGAGAGAGATATTTTGTGTAACCCTGCTTGCTGAAGTGAAACAAGGTGATCTATCTGCACAAGTGTCCCTGAGCACAGAGCACCTGAGAAGTCTTGGGAGCAGCTTACACCTGCCTGTCCCTACAGGCTACAAAGAGTTAACAGGTCTGTCCTCTCTCCTGCCACCTCCCAGGCTGGCCCAGCTCCATGTGCTTTTGTCTAGGAAAGGTTGACTTTCACCTTGCTCCTGTTTACTCCTAGGTTTGTGTACACAGTGGTGGGGAGGGAGACCAGGAGCAAGTGCTGGGTCTCCATGCCAAAATAATAAACTTGATAAAGAGCTCCACGTGATGTGGATGTCCCAGTCCCTGCAAGTCTGGTTCCCTTTGCAACTTGCTGGCTGTGACCCTTCAAAGGAGCTTTTAATGAATAGTGTGTTTGATCAGACAAGGGCCAGCTGTAAAAGCTAGTTCTAGGTCTGGAAAACTTTGTCTTTGCCCCAAAACATCATTTGAGTGTTTTTTTTTTTTTTGTTTTTTTTTTTTTGGTTTTTTTTCATTTCTTTGAAAAGGTTTGCAAAGGCTGTGGTGAGGACATGTGGGCTGGGACAGGCAAGCTGCCTGAGTTTATTTCCCAGAACTCCACATCAGCTGGGGAAATTCACAGATCACATACAAACTTTTCTTGCTGCCTCAGTAAATAGATGATCGTGCTTTGAGAAGAGGTGAATGGTATTTTGGGGCTGTAAGGGAATGCCCCAGGAGCAAGAAATGGAATGGGGTGTGCTAGGAATGGAGCACAGCAGGGCTGGCTGGGGTGCCAGGGGTGCTATTCCTGTGCTCCCACTGAGCAAACAGTGTCTGGGTTTGTCCAATAGTCCAGTCTTGAGCTCAAACATGAGATCTCTGTGTCCAGCTTTTCCAGGAATGGTGCTCACAGTTCACGTGCCTGATGTGCTGGCTGGCTGGCATGAAATAAACTCTTATTTATTTATCACCACTGGCAAGCAGGCAAAGCTTCTGATCCCCAGCACACTGTTTAATCTCCCTTGGTACTTATTGTGGATAAAGCTGCTTAACATGAGGAAGAAATCCTGGAACTAGACTCCTGCAGAAAAGGTTGATTTCTGTACAGACCCCTCCTAGAGAGGAGCATATTAATAGTAGGACTTGACTTCAGCTGCCAGGGTGAGGTGGAGCTGTGCAGCCACCCAGCCTGACTCTCCCAGCAAGTCCCTGGCCTGGCTCCAGTGCTGGGACAACAGGTGGTGGAAAGCAGACTCTGCGCAGTGCTGGTGTCCTCCTCCAGCTGGCAGTTGCCAAAGGTGTTAAGCTGAAGGTGGCCAGAGATGTCTTGGCAAGGGCTGACCATCATCCTATGGCAGTCTTGCAGCTTTTTCCTCCTGGCTGCAGCCTGCAAGCCCAGAGGAAGAACAGCCACCTTCCGTGGTGCCTCCTCACTGAGTAGCAGAGCTGCAGGGAGGACTGTGTGCCTTTGGAAAGGACTGTGCTTCTAAGTCATCCTCCAGGGAGCTCTTCCTGTGGCCCTTGGGAAGCCTGCAGCCCTTGCTCATAAGTCTGTGAAAGTGGCTGTGTGCCCTCTCACAGGTGTGTATGTGAGGAATGTGCCTGCTCCAGTCCTGCCCTTCAAGCACCACTGTTAACTCTTCCCAGGCTGCCCATGCCAGGCAGCACCTGCTTCCTGGAAGTGCATGCCTTGAAACCTGGAGGATGATTGTGCAGGTGCCCAGAAGCCCTCTGCCTTCCCTGGCAGATAAATGTGGAGGGTGAGGCTCCCTGCCCATGGGAAAAGTTTCCTGTACTGTTTTGAGCTGTTGTGGCTTCCAGGAACTTCCCTGTCCTTGCTCAAGAGGATGATGAAGAGTAAGTTCAGGGAACGCTCCCATGTAATCTTATTTATGCTTGTGAGTCAGTAATTTCCTTATGTCCTCTGCTGGTAAACACTGCCTGTCCTGATTTTAAAGAGAGTTTTCTGGTAGCCAGAGCTGGTGTGTTCCACAGTGTGCACTAATCACTTTGCCAACACTTTGCTCATGGCTGGGCTGATCTGATAAGCCCAGTGGGCTGTCAGGCCACTCCAGGGTTTAAATCTGGGTTTTCTCGAGCTGCCCTTGCTTGGACATCACTGACTGTGACTCATGGTGAAGTCCAGGGTGAGCTGGCACCGGGGTGTGGCAGGGCACAGCAGCTTTGCCAACATCAGTGTGCCCAGTGCAGCAGCAGCCACATTATACGGATCTGCAGCAAACATGCTCCTCAGCCTGGGTGCCCTCGATCAGGAGTTGGGCTCTTCCTGCCAGGAAGAAGTGGCCAGGAGCTGCCCTGGGAACAGCTACTGCGTGCTGGCAGCAGTTTCCACTGCAGGGCTGGCTTTGGCTGGTTTTCACATATCTTGAAATGAATTTCCCTTGGAGCGAGTGATCCGTAACGTTAGGAATGTCTGGTTCCAGGCCTGGAGAGGGTTTCTTCCAGGCTGACCTTCCTCCCAGCCCCCTTCCTGGCACCTAGTGCCAGGCTTGGCAGAACAGAGACAGGGGTCTGGGAGGAGAACTGGCCTCAGCACCCCATGCCCTCTGGGCTGTTCATCTGGCTACCCTGCAGAGGAGTTGCTGGGGAAACCAAAAATGCCTCAATAACCAAAGGAAAAGCACATTTAGTGCCACTGCTCCTGGTGCAAAATAAGAAATGTCTTGTCTTGGCCACAGGGCCTTGTCTGTGGCAAACCCAGTGTGCTCGTGGGCAGGGAAATGGGGCAGGAGTGAGGGCTGGGGCTGTGGGCAGAGGAAGCTGACACGTGGCTGATTGTTGGCCGTGTGAGATTGATAGCGGATGTAATTCATCAGTGGTGTCACTGCTGGGCTCTGGGGTGAGGCACACCTGGCCAGGTGAGCAGGAGGGCTGGTCCCAGCAGCTCTGTCCCCATGAGTCTCTGATGCTCCTCACCCCCTGTGGGGCTGTACCTTGGGGTAAGCCTGTACACTGAGAAAAACCCTTGGACATAAAGAGATGTGTTAAAAATGCTCTCCTGAGCAGATAAAACCTTTGTAAAGACATCCCAGTCAGCATGAAGGAATGTTGTCAGCTTAGCCCCCAGCTATGGGACCCATCCATTTGCATTGTGCTTCTCCCCTCAGGGGAAGGGGTTGAGTGCCCCTCCATTGGGATGATTTCAGGGCTCTGGAAGCATCTGGAATCTGTGGCTTGGTGTTGAGCAACCCCAGAGCTCATACCTGTGGTACCCTCACCGGGGCTGGCCCTAGGGCTGTAGGGGGAGGAGAAATAGTTCTGGGAAGTTTCATAACCTTGGTGAGGGCAGGAGGTTTGTGTTTGTGGCTCCTTGAAAGTCCCAAGTGCAAATAAGCTTTGGTGTGCAAATTGCCATTGTGGCCAAACAGCTGATATCTGGGAGGCTCTGCAGCTTTTGTGCTGTAACTGCACTCCTTGGGCCTTTGGATCCCGGACACATTTTACAGGCTTGTTTGTTTACATGCTTTTTAAGAGGTGAGGCAGGGGAAGCTCTTCCTTCAGGCAAGTCATTACTGATAGTGAGTGCTCTTGAACGTCACACTGTATTGCACTGCAGTTCAACTGAACCGACAGACCAGTTCTTAAGCCTTGGGTGATAAAATAGGTTTGTTCTCAATACAGGAATTGCTTTGGTTGTGTGGCTTTGGTGCTGTGCAAAAAACCTGACCTATAGGTGCCAGGCTTTTTCCCCAGGAAGAGCAAATCCTTGTCACAAACCAAAGGTATTGCTTTTCCAAATGCTTTTGCTACAAACCCCTGACCAAGATCCTGTTGTGATATTTTCACCCTGTGTATTTAGTCTTGAACCTGTAGTGCTCAGGAAATCCCCTCCCAGGCTGACTCTCACTTCTGTTCTAGGGAAATTCTAGGGAAATTCAGCTATTTTCAGGGTCATACAGATAATGCTTTTGGTAGAGAGGAAGTTCATCATTTAATGTTTTTCTGTTGGAAGTGATGTGCTCAGCACAGGCTCTGAACCTTCCTTGAAATGATTGAGGAATTGCCTGATATTCAATACTTTTCCATACCCATTTGCAGGTGAGAGAAACTGAGACCATGGATGCTGGATGGCTCGACTACCCTGCCTCTGGGGACTTGCCAGATGATGAAGACATTGGTGGATTCAGGCCTCACTTAACTTCTGATGTGTTGGATATAGATGAGTCATCTGGGTCTGGAGGTAAGCAGGAAAGGGGGAAAGTGGATCTCCCTCAGCTGATGCTGTGAGATTTCTTTCAGCACCAGCCCATGAGCGATGGGCTATAAGTGCACAGCCAGAGCTCCAGAGGAGCCACGGTGTCAAGTGGAGATGAGAAAGCCTTGTGAATTGTAGTCACTCAGATGAGAACAGTGAAAGTGGTTGTGCTGTGATGTTGAATCACTTGGGGAGGCCAAGATGGAGTGGAGCCAAGCTTGTCTTGCTGCATTGCTCTGGCTGGGTCTCCTTCCTGTTGAACTCCAAAGAACTGCTGAGAAACTTAAAAAATAAATCTATTGTTGAGGCAGTATTAAAAGGCTTAAAGTTGGTATCTCAGCTGAGGCCAAACAAGGTAAAGGAGTTACTGATGTTCAAGTGAACTCTCTATGACATGCAAAGCTCCCTGCCCGAACCAGTTTCTGCACCTCTGTGTCCCTTTATGTGAGCATTTGTTCTCTAAAAGTAAAAGAACAAGTGCTGAAATAGGTGGCTGACATGTTTGGGCAGATCTGGAGGGTTGGTGAATGATCCTTTAGGGATGGGCTGTGGGAGCAATGCCCTTCATTGGCATTACCTTAGCAAGCTGTGGCAGATCTGCTCTGCAGGTGCCAGTGGATCCAGCTGAAGACCCCCTCCTGTAAGAGGTGTTGGTGGTCTTGTGCAGTCAAAGTCCTTAAATGATAAAAGTACTAGTAGATAAGAGGGAGTTGTAGAGGACAAGAGCCCTAGTTTGTCTGCAGTTGCTGGTATTATGGGAAGTGCCTGAATTCTGGCAAAAAGGCATGTAATGAGAAGAAAACTTAGTCTTCTCTATTTTTGTTTTCCCCTCTCTCTGCAGACTACTCAGATTCTGAAGAAGGCATATATCTGACTACCATGGATACTCCTCTGGTAGGTATTTCCCCTGTGTGTTTTTAAGCAACAAGCAGCTCCTTTGGTCTGTCTGTGAAACTTCTGAATCCCCTCCTCACTTCAGGACATGCCATCAGGATGAATCCACCTGCAGGAACAGTGTACTCGTAATGCACTGAGCAAACTTTGTATTCCCTGCACGCCCTCCTGGTTTCAGCTGCAGGTAGGCTGGGTGCTGCTTGCTGATGGGTGTGGTTTGTCTGTGTTCTCTAGATATCTGACAACTATATCCCTGGAGATACTGGGAGAAAGATAGATGAGGAGAAGAAAAATACAATGGTGGACAATGAAATCATTCCAGACAAAGCTGTACCTGTCGAAGAGAACCTGTCCAACAAGATCTCCATGGCAAGCACAGCCAACAGCAGCATCTTTGAAAGGACAGAAGTTCTGACAGGTATTATTCCACCTTTTCCTGATAAATAATTAATGCTGAAAATCAAAATGGCTTCTGTTGTTCCCTGTTTCTCTGGGGACCAGCTCCCTGCTGACAAGGGGAATTAATTTTGTTACTGCTGTGACGACCTGTGGCAGGATGACTTCTGCTTTCTAGTCCTTAAACAACAGCAGAGGCTTCTGCTTGCCTTGCTGGGGTAAACAGCTTGTTTTTGAGCCTGCCCAGCTGACTGTTGGTTTAAGTCACATAGCACCTGCTCTGCACCCAGATACTGCTTCAACAAGAGGCATTTATGGCCATAAACCAGTCACATCTTAGACTTATATCAAATACAGGCATTTTTCCTCTAACCTGTACCCAAGTCCTGCCTTTCCTGAGCTTTGCCAGGAGCCAACCAACTCCTCTTAGGGATCTGAACACCTGATCAGCTGTAAGAATCTGAGTACTGATGTCTTGAACAAAACCAAGATACTGGCTCCTCCTCAGCAATTGGGAAAGGACTGTGTCTAGCATATTGCTGCTTCTAGCACTTGGCCTTATGGTCCAAGTACAAACCTTGGCACATCATGTCAATTATAGCCATCCTTCTAGTTGGAGGAGAGACTGGAAGAGTGGCAAAGCCATCTAGAAAAGCAGCTGATCTGGCGCAAGGAGTAGGTGTCATAGCAAAGGATGAACCAGTCAAGTCTTCAGGGCACTCTTGGTGTGAGGAGAGAGGAAATCTTGTTGTTTTTTAGTGTGTTTAAGGTTTTGGTGGTTGGGGTCGTTGGTTTTAGTTTTCTGGTTTTGGTTTTTTGGTGGTGGGGGTGGTTTGTTTGTTTTTGAAGGGAAGGGTAGTTGGATGTTGCTGATGAATTGCAATACAGAGTCTCCAGGCAATGCTCGCACAGGAAGTTAAAGCATTCAGAGTGGAGCTATACCATTTTCCTGGTAGGGCTCTTTTTGGTGGATTTTTTTTTTCCCCCAGTTTTGCCTCCGTGCAGGGAGGATATCTTCCTGTCAACATTTCTTCCTTGGACTAAACTGGAAGATTAGCACAAACTGGTTAATGTGGAAGGTGATGATTCTTTGGTTGGATTTGAAGCAGTCTGGCCTTTCCCAGTAACATCTGCTGTTGCTGAAAGCACCAGCACATATGGTGACAGACACATGGACAGTGACTCTAGAGGCAGTTCTGGGGGCTGGTACTCATGAAGCAGGCTTTGAGATGTAGCTGACTTATTCCGTGCTCTGTTTTCGTCCCCAGCTCTCATTGCAGGAGGAGCAGTGGGTCTCCTGTTTGCTGTCTTCCTGATTCTCCTCCTGGTCTACCGCATGAAGAAAAAGGATGAGGGCAGTTACGACCTGGGGAAGAAACCCATCTACAAGAAAGCCCCCACAAATGAGTTCTATGCTTAAAGCTCAGCAGCACCTTGTGCCCATCAAGGGATAAACAAACTGTGTGGAAACACTGTGCCCTCAGATGAGATGTGCTGAACAAATGCTCTTTTTGGATTGAATTTCAAAGTGACTTTGAGAGAAAAAACAAACTTCTTCATGACCCTTCCCATCCCGCTCAGCTAACAAGGGCCCAATGAAATACAAAGAGTCTGAAAAAAAAACCCAAAAACTCAGTGTATTTTTTTCCTAAGCTAGATGTAAAAAGAATAAAGATGCCAAATTTTCTGCTTTGGTTTTATAGAGGGTATATAAACACAAACCAGACTGTATGGAAGCAGACACCATGTGTTTGCATCCAGAGTGCTGTGCTGGGATTGGCTGCTTCTATAGAAGATGGCTTTTTGTTTTTTATAAGTCTTGCTACTAGATGTCTTGCAGCAGGCTGTTGATGTGAAGCATTTTTGTGGAAAACTATTTATGAATCTCTTACACTACAGATAATGTTGCCTTATCAGGGAGTAAAAGGCCCAGAGGGGCTCAAAATCCCTGAATGCCATAAAGGGCCTATGGGAATGTCTTCCCCAGGAGACTTCTGTCTCTTCCTGTTGGCCCCAGGCAAGGGTCATTAGTCCTTGAAGTCAGGACAGCCAGTTGTGTTTGGCAATGGTGACACCCTTTCCTTGCCTTCAGTCTCTTACCTTTTTTTAAAGAATTGCTTGTAGGATTTTTTATAACAAAATTTTAAAGAAAATAGCCTAATGTTTATATAAAGTTTGTAGAAATTGTTTTGAAATAATAATAAAAAAAATCTACTTTTTTAATTTCCTCAGATTTATTTTTTCAATCCCTTTGTGTTTCCTTTGGCCGGGCATTTGTCTAGAGATGCTGTTTTATGATTCATATTCTGAACTGAAGCAGAGTTAGCTACAGTGTGTTACAGGTTTCTTCTAGTTCTATAACAGCTACTGTAGAGGGTAAAGATATTTATGGTTTTCTCCTAATGTTTTTTTAGGAATTTTTTTTTAAATAGAATTATTTATAGTTTCTGAAATGGCTGCTTTCTCATTTGGTAACTCTTATGCTTTTTATGTAAAACACTAATATAATGAGTGTCTGTGAAAACTATTTAAGCTTTATTCTGTGAATTTCAATTATAAATTCAAGGCAATAACTTCTGTATGCAAAGCTGGATGCATAATATGATTGAGGTAGGGAAAGGACAAGAATATTTCTAGGCTGTAATATATTACAGTTGGTCCTATAGAGCTATATATTATATATTTTACTGATAAATATACAGTTAAGAGTGAAAAGGCTGGAGTTAGTTCTTCAGCAGCCTTATGGTGTGTAAGATGCTTTGGATCTTGTTTGTGCTGCTGTTTGTCCAGTGTCTTGTGTACAGCACAAGTGGGTCTGTGCTTGGGAAGGCTGCTGGGAGCAGCCAGAGCCCTGGGGCTCTGTCATTGTGTCCTGGCCGTGCCTGGAAGTTGGTGATGTGCCGGGTTTGACCCTCAGGAGTCAGAGCAGAGATCCCCACCTGGAGCTGCTCTTTGAAGCAGGCACTGGGAGCTTGCAATAATGGAAACAATTTAATGCTTGGGGGTTTGCTATGGGGCAGAGTCCCCTGTGGTGCTGTGTGAATCCTGCCTGCTGAGGGTCTTTAACATACCCTGTACATGGCTCTGACCTCCACTGAGAACTGGACAGTCCTTCCCGTGCTCCCAGAGCAGTGATGTGTGTGCTCAATATGCCTCTGTGCCAGGAAGGTGTTCCAGAGCTGTGTGCAGGTCATGTCTCCTGCGGCTCTGACTCTGGTGTGGGTTGAAACAAAAATCAGAGTGTGGGTCCCCAAACTGAGTGCCTGGGTAGGCAGCACAGAACCAGGTGGCTGCAAAGGGTGTTTAGAAATCTTGTGGCTCCTGGAGCCTCCTTACTGAGGCTTTGCTATGTAAACTTGAGGCCAAATCCATAGAGGCAGTTGGAAAAAGATTGGCCCCTTCTCAGAGCGGGGCAGACGAAGGTGGGAACACAGGGAAACGTGTGTTGGGATATGGGTGGGGGAGAAGAGGTCCTCCTCTGGCTGACTCACTTATTTGGTCCCAGTACAAGTGTGTTCAGGGAATCTGGGCTCTGGGAGGCACTCAATGCTGCACAGAGTTCACTGGAGGCTGGGAGGGAGAGGGAGGGCTGTGCTGCCTGTGGACAGCACTACCAGGAAGGCAGGAGCTGTGTCTGCTTCTTGGGATATTTAGATTCTCTTGTGTAATTGCTCTTGGGGTTTTTCCACTGTTACTGGTTTATTTTATTTTTTTTTCCCCCCCCTCACTCCCTCAAATAAATGGTACTTTCTAAAACTGGCTTCTTGGTCTGTTTCTGATCTGAAATTTCTTTTGGGAGCTGGATAACTGGGAGCTCCTCGTGTTTGTGTAACTTCTTGGTTTACCAAAAAGGGAGGCATGCTGGGACCTGGCTTGGTGGCTGCAGCTCAAAGGGGCTTTGTCAGTGGCTCCTGAGCTGCCTCCAGTGTCTGACCCACGAGTGACTCCCACTGCCTCTGGCCTTCTCCAAGCAAGTAAAGCAGAGGTAGCACAGAACTGTGAGGAGAGTCTGCCCTGCCTGGTGGTCAGTTTTGTGATGGCACTTCCAGAGGGCTGCCCTCTTGCAGCCAGAGGGGACAAAGGGAAGTAAAGAGAGCAGCACAAACCTGTGCCCTCTAACAGAAGAACAGTGTGCTGGGAGTTTTACTCCACCAAGTTTCAAGCCAGCCCTGTTTAACTAATGTAGGCCTTCAAATGGGGGAGAGCTGTTCAGATTGCAAATCCCCAGGTAACTTCATACTGTTTTGGAGTAAAACACCTGCTCTTCTAAGCAAGATGTGGAGGAAACTGCTGTTTTCTCCAAGCCCCTCTGCTCTGATGGCTTGGTGCTCTCAAGGGACAGGACCTATCTCTGTCCCCAGGCAGGTGGGAGAGAGTGGACTGTGCAAAGAGCAGGGCTGCTTGCTAGGAACAGTGCTGAGACTCCTCAGAAGTGCTGCATTTAAATGGATTATCATCATTGAGAAAATCTAATTCCCTTCTTCCTAGTGGGAATTCCTACTCCAGGTGGTTTGGATTAGCAGGGATGAAGGGAACAAATTGGGACTAGCACACAGGCTCCCTTGGGGGTGGGGAGGGAGGTGAGAGAGTAGCACATGCTTATTCTGCTCTGTGTTGCCTGCTTTGTCACCACTGTGCTCTCAAAGATCTCAGTCAGAGCCATGTGCTCCCAGGGCTGTCCTGTGTTCTGTGGGAGCTGCTCTTTGCTAGTGCATTGGTGACGTGCTCTACCATCTTCAAGTTCTTGTGCCTCGTGTGGCTGTGACAGGTTCTTGGACGTGCTGCTTGGAACAACCTGTGGTTTGGGTTGTTTTTGGTTTTTTTTCCTCCTCCTCCCCCCACCCTTTCTTTCTCTCCTGGGCTTCATCTCTCTGTTGCAAGAATCCCGTGTACTTTCGAAAACTGCCCCCAGTGTAAAAGTGACTTGTTTTTGCAAAGCAATCTGGACGGGTACTCTGCAAATCTCTGGAGCACAAGCCTGGCTGCCTGCCTGTCCTTGCAGAGCCCCAGTTCCTGGGATGGATTTGTCACCATTCCCTCTGCCTTTCTGCACTCCCTGGCCATCCTGCCTGTACCTGGGGTATGCAGAGAGGCACTAATGCCTTGTGCATTCCTGGGCTTTGGCTCTGACCTCAGAGATGACACTGAGTTGTTTTTCTTCTTAGTGCTACTCTGGCTTTAGAACCAAAACCTCAAGGATCTGCTTCACCAGGTCTCAAAACAGCTGGAACCCACCCAGGTTCTAGTGTATCCAGTGCCCAAGGTCAGGTCTGCCATTCCAAAATGCTCCCTATCAGGAGGAACACTGGGTAGCTGGAAGATGAAGTAACCTTGCTGATCCCATTTGCTTTATGGCTTCCTTGGGATTTTGAGGAGCTTATGGATGTCTGGGTCCCTTGTCTTGCAGTGTGAGATGTGGCACTGGGGTGGTTGCTGTGCTACATGCCAGAAGAGGGACAAAATGGGTCACAGCAATGGTGTACAGCAGTATAGTGGTGCCTGTCCCCAACACTTCTAACCTGCAGAGTCCTGGAGGGCACAATGCCTGAACCCTGGAGATATGGTGTATCCCATAAGAATCCCCTGGGAGGTGAGTGGGGTGCACAGTTGTGCTCCCCACAGCTGCAGGCAGGGGTTGAGAGAACCCAGAGGATGGTGGTTCCTAGTACAGCCCTCCTCTGCCTGTGGAGGCTGGAGTGGGGGCTTACTGGGCTCCCAGTTACCTGGATAAGATGGGACTGTGCTGGAGGTAGAACCGCAGGTTGTCCTTGGGGCTGGGGTCTGCCAGGTGAGAAGCTTCCTTGCCTCAGTGTCACTGGGTGCAGTGACCCTTTGCTGCAGGGATGTTATAATAGCTGGGGCTGAAACCTTTCAGCTCCTCCTTCACTGTCCCCTGTCTATCTTGCTTAGTGCAGGTGGTGATGCCCAAAGCTCTGGTGCGCTTTGCGGGGCCACGCCTGTCATCTGTACCAAAGTGACTCCTTGAGGGTTGTGTTTCACAGAATCACAGAACGGTTTGAGTTGGAAGGCACCCAAAAGGTCATTTTCAGCACCCTCTGTGCCAGGGGCACACCTTCCACTAGACCAGGTCGCCCAAGACCCGTCCAACCTGGTCTTGGGCACTTCCAGGGATGGGGCAGCCGTAACTTCTTCGCCGAATAACGCGACACCCCCGGGACCCATCCCAGGACACATCCCAGGACATCCCTCCCGGTATCCCCTTCCATCCCGGCTCCCTCCCGGCCCTTCCCCGCGTGTCTGGTNCTGCTGTCCCCCCCTCTCCCCCGCTTGTCGCCCCCCTCCCCGGGGCTCTGCTCCCCTCTGCTGTCGCCCCCCGGGCTCTGCCCCCCTCCCTTCCAGGCGGCTCCCACTGGGGAGGGGACTATTTAGGGGGCATCCCTACTGCTTAAAGGCTGCCGGACCGGCCCCGCTGCTGCTGGGCATTCCTGGGCGGCAGCGGGCTCGGCCGCAGGACTGCGATCGCAGTAATGGTGATAAATCCTGCTGGTTGTAAAGTTCGTCTTTTTTACTCTTCCAGTCCTCTCCCCCTTTTAATCCCTTTTCCCATTTGGCTTTTCTTCTTCCNTGGTGATGCCCAAAGCTCTGGTGCGCTTTGCGGGGCCACGCCTGTCATCTGTACCAAAGTGACTCCTTGAGGGTTGTGTTTCACAGAATCACAGAACGGTTTGAGTTGGAAGGCACCCAAAAGGTCATTTTCAGCACCCTCTGTGCCAGGGGCACACCTTCCACTAGACCAGGTCGCCCAAGACCCGTCCAACCTGGTCTTGGGCACTTCCAGGGATGGGGCAGCCGTAACTTCTTCGCCGAATAACGCGACACCCCCGGGACCCATCCCAGGACACATCCCAGGACATCCCTCCCGGTATCCCCTTCCATCCCGGCTCCCTCCCGGCCCTTCCCCGCGTGTCTGGTGCCCCCTCCTGGGCACACTCGGCACCGCACGAGGGACCCCCCTCGCTTGTCGCCCCTCTCCCCGTGGCTCTATTCCCCCCTCCCTGCTGTCCCCCCCTCTCCCCCGCTTGTCGCCCCCCTCCCCGGGGCTCTGCTCCCCTCTGCTGTCGCCCCCCGGGCTCTGCCCCCCTCCCTTCCAGGCGGCTCCCACTGGGGAGGGGACTATTTAGGGGGCATCCCTACTGCTTAAAGGCTGCCGGACCGGCCCCGCTGCTGCTGGGCATTCCTGGGCGGCAGCGGGCTCGGCCGCAGGACTGCGATCGCAGTAATGGTGATAAATCCTGCTGGTTGTAAAGTTCGTCTTTTTTACTCTTCCAGTCCTCTCCCCCTTTTAATCCCTTTTCCCATTTGGCTTTTCTTCTTCCTTTTTAATTTGTTTTGTTTTGTTTTGTTTTCGTCTTCCCCCCTCCCAACACACTTTTTGTTTTCTTCTTCCCCCTCCTTCCTTCCTGCCTTCCCCCCGTGGAGTTTGGCAAGGGCAGGGATGGACACGAGTGCGGATGTCGCCGTGGCTCTGCTCAGCCGCGCTGCTGTGCGGGCTCGGGGTGCTGGGGGTGTTCTCAGTGCCAAAGGCACGGGCTCACCAGCGGGCACTGCCCTTACTGCTGCAGCGTTGCCAGCCCTGGGCAGGAGGTTGGCTTGGTATTTTACCCAGTATTGGAGGGAAAAGACACGGTTTTTAATCACAGGCTGGTTATTTCGGGGAAGCGGGGGTGCAGGAGGTGGTCTGGCTGCTCCCGGCGCATGGAAGGGAACAATGGGGCCACTGTGCGGCCGAACGCCCCGGCCCCTGTCGGAAAGGTCCAGCGAGGGGTTTTCAGCACGTTTCTATTCCCCTGCTCAGGTATAATTACACGAGGGAACAAAGAGCCCTTCAAACCCACCCGCTC
Organism: Formicarius rufipectus; assembly: GCA_013399695.1. Classification (NCBI taxonomy): domain Eukaryota; kingdom Metazoa; phylum Chordata; class Aves; order Passeriformes; family Formicariidae; genus Formicarius; species Formicarius rufipectus. Next base: position 1,224,328 of record VXAU01003742.1, on the reverse strand, counting down.
CCCCAGTGCAGCCCGGGGGCTGTGGGCACACGCACGGGTCGGCTCTCGGTGGGGTGAGAGGGGACAGGGACCGTGCACAGCCACAAAGGCAGCACAGCAGGGCTGGTGACACTGGGCAGGGGCGTGGGGACAAACCCTGAGTGCATCTCCAGCGTCCTTGGTAGCCACGGTTGGAGTGGGGAGGCTCCTCTCTGCAGTGGGCACCCCAAGGCAGAAAGCAAAGAGCAAGTCTCACCCCACCTCTCAGCACCAATCCTGCTCTTGCTCTTCATTTGACCATACCCTGGAGAGGGTTTGATGAAGTCCCCTTTGCCTCTGGCCAGGCCTGATGCAGACGTGAGTGGCACCAATAGGGCTGTTGAGGCTTCACCACTAAGCTGTCTAAGCCCAGTCTGGCCAGGGCAGGAGGCTGGATTGAACAGGACCTGGGGCATGGGAGTGCTTACAGCCAGCAGCACTGCAGCCAGCGTGCTGGCATACTGCATGCATGATCCTGCCTGCTCCCCAGAGAGCTCTGGGCAAAGCCCCACAACCCTGGAACTGTGGGATGCTGAGTCCCCACAGGGCTCAGGGGGAGAGAACTGCATCCAGTCCTTTCCTTGTCAGTGCTGGTCCATAACTGCCTGCCTGGTTTGCACCCCAGTTACTGCAGCAGTGCATGGAAATCAGACCTGTCTTTTTCAAGCCCAGTTGTTTATTTAAGCTGTTTAAAAAGCTGCTTTCCCTCCCTAGTGAATTCTGAGAAAACTCTCTGTGTGTTTCTTTTGAGAGCAGGATGAAAGCAGATTGCCAACTCCCTCCATCCTGCCCCTCTTAACTGGACTCCTCAGGTGCCCCAGCAGTGTTGCAGCATGGGGCTGGCCAAAGGGAACCATGTCCAGCACTGAACCTGCACCTCTAATCTGGCCACCAAGCCCCAGCTTCAGCCTTGGGGTGGTAGTCCAGTGCTGCAGCCTGGTGGGATACTGCTGGTCCCTGGGCTTGGTCCTTCCCTGAGCTGCAGGGAGTCCAGACCTTGCCAGAAATGAGTTTGTTTTCAACTTGTTTTTAGGGAGGGAAAAAAAAAAAAAAAAAAAGGAACCCAACAGGAAAAAAAGGAAACCTAATTTTCCACAGCCTTTTTGGCTGCATGGGCAGGGCTGAGTGCCCAGGGCTGTGGGCACAGAAGCATGGCAGTCTCCTCCTCCTGAACAGCCCATCTCAGGTCAGGGGCTAATAATACCTGCTCTTGGCATTGACAGTGATGTGGGCACCCATGGGTGTCTCCAGCTTGCTCTGTCCTTTAATGCTATTTGGGTTTCTTTTAGGGTCTGGCCAGTGAGGCCACATGCCTGAGCAGTTCCCAATGCCTCTTGAGCAGGTAATTGTAATTCCTCAGCAACCCAACTTGGCTTATTTTGGCCCCAGCATCGTTTTGCATCCTGACGCCCAGTTGGGTAATTTATAGCTCTGTCAGAAAAAGGATAAAGTCAGCACAGGGTTCCTGGGCACTGCCCAAACCTACAGCCCTGTGTGCTAGTGCCCTTGGAGGGGTGCTTGAGGTAATGGGACCCCACTGGGGTCTGTGGGTAGGGCAGAGACCAGTGCAAGGGCTTGGCAGGGAGGGGGATCTTATGGCTCATGATGCAGGAACTGGCCCCTTGGTTCAGTCTTGTTGGCCAAGCCCTGTTTCATGGAATGAATCAGCCCTGGGCATCAGTCCTGGGGGCACCAAATTTCCAAAAAAAGTGTGGAGTTTTTTTTGTTTGTTTGTTTGTTTGGTTTTGGTTTTTCTTTTGTTTGTTTTTTTCTTTGGTTTGGTGTGGGGTTTTGTTTGTTTGTTTGTTTTTTGTTTGTTTGGTTGGTTGGTTTTTTTTTGTCCTGTACCTTTCCCTCTGTTGGGCAGAGCAGCACCCCCACATCCCCCATTCTGGAGGGCTGGGGATACAGAGATTTACTCTGAGCGGCACGGACAGGGATAGCTCCAGGTGCAGGGCTGGGTGAGACAGACTGCTCTGGGGTGTGTCTCAAACTCTGTCTGCAGCTGCTTGTCCAGATGTGGGGTCCCTGGCAATGCTCCTCAGCAGGGGATGGACAGGGACCTGGGAGCCACTGCCCTGACCACACTCTTATCAGGTTGGTGACAAAGTCACAGTGCAGCAGAAGGACTTGCCCTGGGCTGCCCTTGCTGATGCAAACACCTCACTGGTACTGAACTGTCCCATGCCTTACAGCTTCCCGGTGAGCTTCCCCCCCTGCCCACCCCTCGTGCTCAGGGGACTGCAAAAGCCCCCTTTGACCCAAGTGTTTTTGGCCTTTCTGCAGGTGGTGTTGCTAATTTCCCTACAAGAAACTCAGCCCACTAGCCACCTCGGTGCTGAGAGCAGTGTCACCAGGCTGGATGTGGACTGTGTGAGCAGGGAAGGGACATTCCTTATACTCCCTGTGTGCTCTCTGTTCGCTGATAAACACTCAACCAACCTATCAGGAAATCTGCTGTGTGGTTTGGGGTAAAATGCAGTGCAATGGCTATTAAAGAAAAACAAAAAACAAACAAAACAAACAAACAAAAACCAAAACAACACCAACCAACCAACCAACCAAACAAACCAACCAAAAAAACCCCCACCTGCCAATCTCTTTGATTTGGTCAGAAAAATGACCCCCAGGGATGGACAGAGGTACCCAGGGCAGCTCCCGGGCTGGTGGTGCAGGATTGGTGCAGGTGGCGTGATGAGTGCGATGGGTGCTGGTGCTGAGGGCTGTGGGCTGGGGCTGGGCTCACTAGATGGCAGCAGCTTCTTCCAAACGTGCCTCGGTGTCACACAGCCCAGGCAGGGAGGGAAAGAGACCCAAGAACAGGCTTGGTGCTTCTCTGGGATGTTGTGTCATGGCGGGAAAGCCAGGATTTTATTTTCTTGATGGTTTTGAAGATGACACTCCCTGCTGGGACCTGAAACGGCTCCTTGGTCTGGTGGGGCTCTGGGCAGCCCCAGCTACACCCTGGATACTGGGAGCAGGGATCCCCATTGCCTTTGAGCCTCACTATCACCCAGGGATGCTCATGCAACACCCCTTCTGCACATAAGTTAAGTTATCCTTAGAATCCTTTAAGCACTTGGTCCTTTTCCTAAATCCCCAGCTCTTGGAGCCATGTGAAGCGTTTTTTTCATGCTTGATTTTGTACCCACGTTTCTGGCTTCCTTGGGGACAGGGAAAAGCTCCATGCACAATTCAGGAGCACAGAGAAGAGCTGCCAGACGGGCTCTGCAGGCAGCCCAGCTCACCAGAGCCAGTGGGATGGTCCATGTTTCCCAGACACATGCTGGATTGCTGTAGGATCCGTCAGGGACAGGCGCTGTGGACTCGCCGGCAAGAACATGCAACTGGCTGGCTGGCGCCTGGCCGAGACATTTGTGTTAATCAGTGATTATGCAAATAAACAGCTCTGCCATGTCCACGAGACACGGAGCATATGTTCCTCGTGGCAGGCAAGTGTCTCCTCCAGGAGCTGCAAAGCTCCTCGTTTCCATTGTGGGACCTGCTGTGAAAAGGAGATTAAAGGCAGCCCGTGGCTGGTGGAGGAAGGCGGGAGCCCCTCGAATCCCTCCAGCCCTCCTGCCGCCTCCTCTCCCCTTTCCCCATGTGGCTTGAATTACTGTGGCCGTTTGCTTAATCCATCAGACTTCAAGAATGAGCCACTTGGTGCTTTCTTGGCCTCTCTAGCAAAGTACTGTGCTGTAAACATAACAAGGCAGGCTTGTTCCAAGCCCTTGAAGTCAACAAGCAGTGCTCCTCTTGCCCTTTGGGTCCAGGCTGCTGCTAAATATAGCAGAGGGTGCTTTCCATTCATAAAATGTGAATTATGCCCTGGCCTCTGAGGGAGGGCAGCGGGCTGAGGAGCCTGCAGTCTCCAGACACTCCTGTATGGGATGCAGGCAGTAACCTAAAGGTTTGGCCCCATCCTTTCACAGCCCTCCAGCGTTTCTAGTAAACCGGGGAGGTGATGCTTTTGGTGGAGGTGTGTGGCATCCTCTGTTTGGGCTGATTAAAGTATTTTCTTGCATCTCACTCTCAGCCACAATAGGGCCGGGATGGATTTGCTGGGGAGGTGGGTGTGAGGGATAGTAAGAGTGGGGTGATGGGGTGGCCCAAGCAGCACTGGGGGAGCCCCTGCAGCCCCCACACCTGAATAAGATACTTGAGCATTTATTTCCCAGGAATGGGAGCAGTATGATCTTGTACCATGGCTCCCACCTTCTAATGATCACCCTGGGACTTACCACCTGCTTGAAGGACTTCTTTCCTTCAGAACCCCCTCTGAATCTTCACATGGTTACCCTTCCTCTGTCCTCCAGCCCTTTCCCCCACCAGCCCTTGGCTGTTGGCAGGTGCTGTAATATTTTCCCAGAGTTCTTTCACAGCAGCTCCAGATGCACAGAGATGTGTCTGCCAGCAGTTTTTCTGCCCTCTGTGATGTTCATGTTTCAGGGAAGAAGGAACCCCATCTCCTGCTGGAGTTTAGGGAGGTGCTGTTACTTGGGAAGCCTTGGGTTAGGACTTTGGAAACCCAAACTCTGGTATTCCCGTGGGAACCAGGGCCATACACAAGCAGCAGAGGGAGGAGACCAAGACTCTGGGCATTACTGAACATCTCCCTTCTGGGTGATGTGAGGCCACCCATGCTCTACAGTCCCAAATTCAGCATCTGGAGATGAATTGTGCCACACCCCAGTGTGGCAGGGGGTGAATACAGCGAGGCTGAGGATGGACTGCACTCTGGGCACTGCTGGCACCTGAAACATGCTGGATCACACAAAACATGCAGGTAAGTTGGTTGATCATCCAGGGATGCCCATGTGAGCATCCTGGGGTGCTGTGGGTCACGGGGTGCTGTATTTCCCCCACTCCCCTGCCCTGAGGTCAGTGTGGGTGAAACACCTCTGTGGGTCTGGCAGTTGGCTTGTTTCAAACCCCAGCTTGGGACTGCCAGACCAGCAGGTTTCCAGGTACACCATGGGGCTCTCGATGCCACGGAGATGTAAAGGCTAAATAAAGCTGTAAGACCCACTCTGTGCAACACTTGGGTCCAGCTCCAAGAAACCTGGCTGCTTTTTACGGCATCTAGATCAGCAGTTTCCTACTGATGCCAGCACTGCATTTCTGTGTGTGTCTAATTGTGTAAAACAACAGAGCTCGGTAGAGCCATGCCAGCTAGGGAGGAGCTGAGTTTCACAGGTTTTTTTTTTCTTCTCATTTTCCCTTTTCCTTCCTAAATAACCCCATTTGGGCCTCAAATAAAAAAACCAAAACATCTGGTACTGGGTATTTGGCTGCTGGGAAGCCGCTCCTCATTATGAAAAGCACAGCAGTGATGCAGAGATTCCTGGTATGGATCAGTAACGCTTAAGGTCGTGTTCATGTGTTATCCCTGTCCCTCCTGGCCTTTGAATATATGGACTGAGGACATTGAGGGACTCTGTGGCTGTGGTGCTCTGTGCCAGCATGGAGGTAAATCATGCAAGTTAGTAAAGAGGCAATTGAATCAGTGGAGAGTCCTTCAAGCCTGATTTATTGTTGCTCTCATGTGCAATCTCAGCAGGGTGAGATACTGCTGTGACAAAGAGACAAGCCAGTAAATCACAGGAACATGGTGGATGCTCAATGAGTGGGGAGGACCCTTTGGCAGGGCCATCCCAAGACCAGGATGGGGCCCCCTGAGAGGGCTCGGGGCTGTTCCCCTTCCCTGGGCCAGTGGCAAGGCCAACACCCTGCCTGCCCAGCTTGCTAGCTCTGCATAAAGAGGTGGAAGTTGGTCCTGGTGAACTCCTGATGGATGCTGTCAAGCAATTTGTCTGAGTCCTGGGGGACATCTGAGAGGACCTGCTGCCCTGGGATGCAGCTGTGCTCCGGGGTGTAGGTGAATGTGAAGGAGCTGGAGTAGATGAGGCCATCATCCCTGATCAGCAGGAGTGGGACAGTGATGGGATATCGCAGCCACCTCCAGTCACTGCCAAAGGCAGAGACATCAGGGACGACACACAGGAGGGACTTGGGACTTCTGGAAACAGTGCAGGAGAGGAAAATGTGCATTAACCAAGGAGAGTCCTATGGAGGAGCAGTGAGTGCTGGCATTTCTCCATCCTGGAGCTCAGTGTGAAGCCTCTGACCAGTTTCCTCTCTTCCCCCCATCCCTGAATCTTGCATTTCTCTTTGCCAGGATTGCTTCATTGGTTGCAGCTCCCTGAGGTCCCTGTCATCCCCCACCCACTGCTGTCCCAAGACTGTAGCCAGGGCAGAAAGCAGGCACCATATTCATCCTGGCCTCTTCTTGCAATGCTCATGCTTGGTCCCACAGGATGGGCAGTGCAAGTGCCTCATCTACAAGCTCTGCAGACACATCCCTCCCAGAGACTCCCAGCACAGCCCAAATCCAGCTGCTGTTCCCTGCCTGATCCCTGGCCCCCTCACTCATGTTACCTGTACATGGTCTCTGCTTCCACATCTCCGAACCAGACCTTGAGGTGTGTGTGGAAATACTCCCCCTGCACCTCCAGCATGGCCACGTCCCCACCACCTGTGAGCTGTGACGGGCAGAGTGTGTGGCAGTGTGTTACGTGGTGGAATGAACCAGACTCCTTCTGCCTGCTTTGCCTGCTCATGCCATCCCCCTTCGCCAGACCTGGGCATTCCCACAAAAACTGGGAGATGCCAGGCGTAGGTGCAAGGTCTCAGGAGCAGGAGGCACAACACAGGCAGGTGACAGAGAGGTGGGGGCAGCCCCTGGCTGTGCCCACCTGCAGGGCAGCGATGAGGGGCACGGGGCTGACAGGCTCACGGATGCAGGCCAGGCTCTCACTGAAGGTGTATTCCACTGTCTCCGTGCTGATGATGGTCCAACACGAGCCATCGTTCAGCAGCTCCCGGTTGGCTTCCTTGGGGCAGGGAGATGCCTGTGGAGAGTCACAGCTCCAAAAACACTGCTGTGTGGATAGCAGAGGACCAGGGATGGGATGCCTGGTTTCTGCTCCCAGTGTCTTGGTTCCAGCAAGCGACTGCTTCGCTCACTGGGAAATGGGGATCACGATACCTTTGCAAAAACCTCAGTGATGATATCCCCACCAAAGCAGGCAGATGGCTTTGCAATGATTCTGACCCTAATTTGGATCCAAGACCCCTCCCACTGACATGCTTCCCAACCAGAAGCAACACAGAGGAGCTTGGAGAGATGACCCTGGGGGTCCTCCCCCGTTCCTGCACTTCCATACCTGGAACTGGATCACTTTCTCTGTGGAGAGACACAGGTACATGCGGTCACTGCCTTGGAACTGGAAGGCACATTTGTGGAGCTGGGAGATGGGCTCGTCCACGTCCAGCATGGCATACTGCTTCATCACCTTCCGGATGATCTGCGGGTGGCATCATCCCACGGATGGCACCTGTGGCTCAGAGCCAGGTCAGAGGGGCCAGGTCCGTGTGCCCGACCCTCGCAGGGATGGAGGCTTACCAGGGGTGGCAGTGTGACACCCGTGGCCGTGCAGATGAGCTGGACCACAGAGCCGTAGCGGATATACCCTTCCCGCAGGGGGAACTCGCTGCGGGTGCAGCACTCATCGGCTGGCCGGGAAGGAGAGAGGCAGAGTCACCGCCCCGAGCAGTCAGGGAGCAGATTAACCTGGGTTGCCTTACTCTGCACAGCCCTGGCTGTGCTCCCGGTGCTTTCCTACTGCCTTCTCCCCTCTGCAAGTGCTGACTGCTTGGAGAGACCACTGCTCCCTGGAAGCCCAGCACGGGAGAGAGGGACTGGGATGCAGTACCTAGAAGGGACACTGCTCGAGGCAGTGCGGGCAGGGATGCTGCTGGGCTCTGGCCTCTTCCAGGCCAGTTACTCTTGCTGCCCTCAAGGATGTGATGCCAACCCTCAATGCCAGTGTGAACTGGGATCGGCTCAAAAGACACACAGGGAACACTGGGCAGAGGAGGGATTGAGCCAAGTTCCCACATCCCCCGGCTAATTCCCAGCCCTTTTGCCCCCAAGAACTGGCTTTGCAGGAGATGAGTGCCAGGGCTGGAGACAGGCAGGCCTGGCCATGGGTCCTTACCCAGGTGGAGGGTGAAGGCTGCCCACTGCCTGGCACTGGCGATGAAGGCTCCCCCCTCCACAGACAGGTACCGGGTGCTGACGGTCTGGGAGCGCAGGCGGTTGAACAGGGAGACTTTGGAGCCCGAGGAGATGCAGACTGCAAGGAAAGGTGGCTGGGTTAGTGCTTGCCATGCCTGAATTGTGACTCTGCCAAGCCAAGGAAGGACAAGCCCTGGCTCCTGGGGTACCCAGTGTGGCAGCAGCCAGCACCCTCCCTGCTGACTTGCTCTGTGAGTGCAGGTGAGACCCAGGGTGTGGGAAGCACGTGGGCATCAGGGCATTACACACTGGGGTGGGTGAACAATTCGGAAAGGAGACATCAGTATGTCCAGATACATCCTCTAGTGGGACTTTTCATAGGCTTTGGGTTCAGTGTGCGCCACTCCAAAGCTGACATGCAGAGCATCCCACCCTGGGCTGGCACCCACTTTCCTCCCTACAGAGTCGTCCCTGTACGCACGGTCTGTGTTCTTCAGTGACTGCTTCTTCTGTGACGGTTTGGAGATGACCTTGATGAGCTTGCTGTGGAAGGTGCCAATCTCCTGGCCATTGCTGAAGAAGAGTTTCAGGACCAGGCGGAAATGCTTGCGCTTGTCCGTGTCCGAGATGTACAGTGCCTTGGCACAGCTGAACCCCTGCCAAGGGCAGAGAGGGGCTGCCAGCAGCTCCAGCCCAGCCCCACCAGCCTTCCTCACCCTCCTCACCACCCCACAAGGACATAATAGCGCCCTTTCTATGAGCGCTGGGTTCGCTTAAAGGGAGAGACGACCAGAGATGTTATTACAGGTGTAATGAAGAGCTGGGGATCGGAGGAGGCTTTATTTACACTGGGGTCAGAGAATTCCTTATGGAAATGAATGTTCATGTGTGATTTATCCCACATAACCTGAGAAATCGCCCTGGGTTTATGGTTTCCCCCATCCTGGCCGATATGCTGTGCCTTAGCAGCCAGGCAAGCACTGTGGACAAAGGCTCTTTCTGTGAGGTTCCTGGCCTGGCTCAAACTCTGTGCTCTTCAGGGACCCCAGATAATGCTTTTTCTCCTTTTCTCCCCTTCCAATCAAAAGATGCCAGAGCTCTGCTGAAGCTTTTGAACTTTGGGATTGACTGGGATTTTTTTAGCTGTTTATCTGCAAATGAAGGACCAGTCTTTCATTTTGTAACAAGCAGCAGTGCTGCTCATCAGGAGAGGGGACCAGGGCTGAGGGAGCTGTGCAGATTTTGGCAGCTCACGTGCCACAGGGCTGTGGACCTGAAAAGATGGTACCAGAGAAAACTGGGTTATTTAAAAGGCCTGCCTGGCTGCCTGGACAGCTGCACATGCCAAAAAAGGGTGGCAGAATGTGAGTGGGGAGGTATGGCTTGGAAGGAAGGAAGGACTGCAACACCCTGAGGATGGGGATGGTGTTACATCCCAGGGTGTGGGATGATGATGGTCACAGCCCAGTCCCTGCATGAGCAGGGTCCCCACAACCCCAGAGAGCCACAGGCTTTACCTTTGCATCCGGCTGCTCCTCAAAGCTGAGCTTCTGGGTCTCCATCAGGCTGTTGCCCATGCTGTCCAGCCCCATGTACCCACACACCCGAAATCCAGCCTCTCCCATGTCCCTGGCTAAAAGAGACAAGGAGAAGTACCCTCCAGCCCCCACACGGGCTCAGCTCTTCCTTGCATGAAAGGGTGGCTGAGGCTCCAGCCCTCCCTGGGTCTGAATTGCATAAGGCTCAGCCTCAATGGGGAACAAGGAATTTGGAGGGGCAAAGATAATGTAAACTGGGCCACTCTTCCCTTTGCAGAGGCAGAGGGCAGCTTTCTGTGGTATCAAAGGGAGGGAGGAGAGTCCAGGGATGCTGCCACCCAGAACTTACCTTTTATCTGCTCCTGTTTTAATTTCCATCCTGGCCCGCTCAGGTAAACGCAAGGTGGGGGGCAGAAGAATCTGCAGCAAAAAGAGAGTAATTTCTCACTGCTCTCCAGCCCCAGAAAAGGTTCTCAGGGGCAGTGGGATGTGCTGAGAGTGGAGACCTTCACTGGGGATGGCCAGCACTCAGGGGCACTCTGCCCTCAGAGGTACATGGTGCTCAGTGAGGGGCTGGGCACCTCTGGCTGGGGCTGTGGGCAGGGCTGGCTGGAGGCTTCAGGCTCTGCTGCAGCAGCTGGCTCGGCCTCTGCCCTGCACCCAGTGCCTGGACAGCTGCCACATCTGGCGGTGCTACTGGTGGCCATGAGCCTACCAGTCACAGGATGGCCCCAGGATGGGAGGACAGGGACCCTTGCAGCTCCCCATCCATGCACCCCAAAGTCAAGGAGGGATCACACCCCTGCCTCTGCCTGACTGCCATGTGGGCAGGTCAGGAACAGAGTTTGCATTCACAACCAGTTTTGGAGCCCAACACAAATAAATCTATACCAGGAGTTTGGAAACCTATTTTCCTGTGTTTTATTTGGGTTTTCACTGTCTTTGCACTTGGGTGAATGGTGCAAATTCATCCTCTATTGATATTGGATAAAGCAGTATCTGAGAAAACCCCAGTGCAGGAGGTTGGACATTTCGGAGCCCTAAAATCCTGGGTACGTGTTTATTTAAACAAGTCATCCAAAGCATGGGCCCCTGACTCTCACTGTAAAGGAAAACAGCACCAGCACCTTTCAACTTTAACCTGGGGGCTCTGTGTAGGTTTCCTCTCTCCTTCCAGAACTGGCATCTGATTTTCATGTTTATCCCTTGCACAGGGTCTGGGGCAGCAGAAAGAGGCTCTGCCAAAGGATCAGAGTCGAGAGGGCTCCCTCCTGACTGGAAGACTCAGTCCTGAAATAACATCTTTACCTGTGGAGCAGCAGCCACTGGCAGGAGACTGGATGTGGTGAGGACCTTGCAGGCACAGCCAGCCCAGCCCAGAGCTGTCTCCTGGGGTCGCTGGGGTCTAGGTGGTTACGCCTCAGAGGCTGAGCTCTGAGCTAACCTCATAGCTATTCCACACTCAGTAATAACGGAGGAGTATTTATATCATAGGGATTAATGGAGGATTAATTATATTGCAGGGCTGCAGTCTGACGTCACTGCCCAGGAGCAGCAATTTTTGAGATTCAAGCCAGAACCTCAAGGTGTTTTTGCACTGTGGGAAGGGCACAAAAAAAAAAAAAAATCAAAAATAGCAGCTCTTTGGAGACCATGGGCATTGATGGAAGCACCTCAGCCTTTGCTGTAGCCACGTAGATTTTAAGACAGGTGTTACAGGGCACTTGAAACATTGACCTTTCATTCTTGGGGGTTAAGATTTGAATAGTATCTTTATTTCTTTGTCTTTCCTTAACACTTCACGGAAGAAACCTAACCACTGGGAATGTCCAACTGAGACAGATGCAGGTGGGGGCTAATATCTTTCTTATCTTATTCAGGTAATGAAAACTAAATGGAGGCTTTGGATGCAAAGAGGTTTTGAGTGAATGGAGAGGGGATTTGTCAAATCATTTGCTTCACCGTCTTAGACCAGCAAAATTCAGCAAGGCTGAAATGGAGCTTTAGGCAGGGTTTGGAAGGGGTTATCAGAGAAGCATCTGGAACAATCTCCCACCTTTTTTCATTGCCATACGACTTCTGTGCGACTTTGGCGTGCAGTATCAGCACCGTCTGGTCTGCAGGCAGCTGCAGGTACCTCCGCACGCCGTCCCGAAGCAGGTCAGCTTGGTAAGGGTTGGATCTACAAGACAGCAATTCCCCAGCACTGTGACCCCAGAGCTGGCTCCTCTCCCAGCCCTGCATCCCCACACTGAGCAGGGAACCTGGAGCTCCCTCCGTGTCCAGCCTGATGGGGTGGGGAAGGGGGTGAAACAAATCCAACGACAGAGAGCCATTGAATTGGACATTCCTTTAATGCAGCCAGCTGGGGGCATGTATGGTGAATCATTCCCTAAGCTGACTGAGATGAAGGCACACCCTTCTGTCAATGGAAAGGCTTTCCCATCAGAAAGCACTAGAGTTTAGCTGCTCAAGTCTGGGGCTGGCATTGAAAAACATAAAGTTTGGAAAATGGAATAACTGCTTCATTAGCTTGCCATTGAACACACACAGGGCACTGTGTTAATAGCTTTGAAACACACACTTCTAAGTCTTCCAGCCCCATGCAATGGTGGCAGTGCTGTAACTGATTATTCATTTGTTTTTCCACCTGATGTGCTTTTTGCTGTATGGCTTTTTGGTGAGCTGGGAAATGATCTGCTGAGCTGTGAGTGCAGACAGGGAGTTGCCATGTGAGCTGCTCGTTGCCTTCTGCAAGGGCTGTTGGGTGAAAATAGCAGCATTTTTCTCCTCAGAAGTAGGTGGTTTTGCTGATTGTTTCTGCTCTATTAACTAGAAGGTGTTCTCATGCACCCGGCATTTAACTCTGCTAACTTAATAGGCTGAGTGTTATCTGGTTGAGGTGTTATCTCTGAGGTGAGGCCAAGCACAAGGTGCCCTGCTCTGACACCTGGGACACGTGTGCAAGGACTGGTGGGGGGAAGAAGGGAGAGCTCTCAGGTTTGAACCTGGGGAGACCTCCTGTGGTGCTGACTTGCCTTCAGAGGAGGTGAGACTGCCCATCTGAACAACACCAGCTCCTGCCCTCCTAAAAGCCCATAAACCCCCTGAGTTTGGGTTAAGAGGAGTAAGTTTGAGATAAGAGCAATCACTGAGTCTCGATAAGATATATGGGTGGATAAGAGGAAACCAAAGGAGAAGGAAGGGGAGCTTCCTGGGCTGCAGCCTCTGCTTGCACATTTGCCAATGCTTGGGATGTGGCCACTGGGCACACTCAATAAATTGATCCGACCAAGCAGACTCAGCCTGGCTGGTTATGAGAAGGTCATGAATCTCATATCAGAGATAAAGCAGGGGCCAAAGAAGGCTGTGAAGCCCCAGCCCCAGTGGAAAACACTTTTTGGAATCACTGGGAGACAGGCTCTGGGGACTGTGGACAGTGCTGGGGGATGACTTGTAGGAGAAATGGTGAGATTGGGGGCACCAGCCACAGCCACCCAGGGGAAATCTTGCAGGTGGTATGCAGTGGAGCATTCCTATTAAACCCAGTCTTTCTTCCTCTTAAATGGGCTAGAAATGGAGAATAGTTGAGGGCATAAACAATTAGATGTGTGAAGAGAGGTAAGCCTGGTCCTGCCATCACTCCAGAGCTGGCTGTGGTGAGCTGTCCTGAGCTCAGAGGCCAGAGCAAGCTACCATGGGCAGAACCAGCAAGCAGTCAACCCAAGCAGCCTTTGAGGAGAGTTCACCTGCCAGTTTTGTCCTTCCCAGTGCAACACATGTCTTTTTAAAAGGCTGTGCCCTTTACAGCTTTTAGCACCCATGGTACAATTCACTTTAAACACATATCACTTCTGTTCCAGCTTTCCCACATTTGGATGGAGCTGATACTCTCCTGCTGTATGTGGAAGACACATTTCCCATACAAGCAAATATTTACCCAGTGTCTTCTCTGGGTAGTCCCATGGGGACCTGACACTTTGCACTCCACAGATGTGCTCTGTTCAGTTACTAGATGAGTGATATAATCTCCTGCCCTCCTTGTTCTCAGTTCTTTATCCTAGACGTGTTAGCTGGATCACCATTAAACATAAATCAACAGAGCTCTGCCAAAATCAGATTTACAGCCAGTGCCAGTGTCACTCACAGCATTAGCTGCTGCTCTGTGCCTGGAAAATGAATGTTTTATGGCCATTCCTGACTGCAGAACACACACTGCCATCACCAAGCTCTGCTCCTGTGGCAGCCCCAGTGCTGCTGCCAGCACAGGGCTCCGGGCTCAGCCCCAGCTCACCCCATGGCACTCACAGCAAGGCAGGAGGAGCTCCTTTCCCTGGGCTGTATCTGTTCCCTCCAACCCTTCATTGTGGTAGACTCCTGGTCCAGCACACTGAAGCTGAGCTCTATCTACTAGTATCCCACCAGTGCCTGCTCCAGTGTGGCCTACTTAGTCTTGCTGAATAGCTTTACTCCAGCATTTCCACCCAATGAATGGTTTATATCTTTGCACAGCCAAAGAGATCCCATAAGAAAGTTATTCCATCTTTTTCCATAATGGCAGTCTGCAGCTGTTTCACTCCTCTGCTGCCAAGCAATGGTGTGATTTCAACTTTGATCTGCTTCTGTTATTTTTCCCTTCATATAAAATCACCATTTGGGAATCTCTCTGCAAAAGGTTTGGATGGTTTTGGGTTTGATTGCTTGTTTGCTTTTCACAGAACTACCAATTGTGATTTGAATAAATGTAGAAATGGATCAAGGAAACTTGCCTGACCCTGAATATTCTTTTACACTAATGCAATACAGTGTTAAATGAGCACTGAATCTTGTTGGCTCTGTTCAGTAGCACTTCATCCTCAGTTTGTCAGAGACAACAGGCACAGAGAAAGGACAAACCAGGCTGGGTGTGTGAATTTTTTCCTAGTGAGTCTCATCATTTAGTATTCCATGTAAAATTAGGAGTATAGCTTTGGGTCCTTGTGTCTCAGCTGCAGAGACACACGCTCCATCCATGTTAGTGTTACCCACCAGCACCAACACACTCATCAGTGCCCATCCATATAGCTTGGGGTCTCCCCGTGGGGATCCTGCAGGGAGCCTCTGCCATAAACCCATCCACAGAGTATGGAACAGCCTGGTACTGATGCCAGACAGCAGCAGGGAGTGTTCAGGAGCAAATTGCCAAAACCTGTGGATTAAGATGTGTGCTGACAGAGTGGCCAGCAACAACGCCTGCTCTGCAGAGCCTCCTGCAGCACTGGTTTAGGGCAGGGCCAGGCTTGTACAGGTATCACTGCTCCCTGCCATCCATACGAAATTCCAGAGGCACGTGAGTTACTGCCCAGAGCCTGTTCAAGAGCATTCTGGAACAATTACCCACATGCTATTTACTGCTTGAAGTGGGAAAGTGCATGCCAAAGGCAGGTAAACAGACCATAGTTCTCCAGACTTGATGTCTAGCTGCAGGAACAACCACCAAGAAACCTGGTTTTCTTTTCTTTGCCCATTCTCTGCAGCCATTGCCTTTCAAATTTGGGGGATAAACTGCTTCAGTGACACATTTCTGAACAGTGCTCACCATTCTGTCCACAGAGGTGACCACCCGGCATCCATCATCTGGTTTAAATTTACCTTCAGAGAGTAAAAGAGCTATTGCTAAAGCACCTCAATATACCCACTTGACTCCTTCTGGCACCTACAGTCTCCTCAGGGTCACAGGGAATTATTCACTTCTTCTGACATTTATTATATTAAATTATTAAAATGCTTTGGTTGTAGTGCAGTGTTAGTTCAGTGTCATGTTTGCAGCACTGCACGGGCTGGGCTCTTACAGCCCTTGCTAAAAGCTGCCTTTTCAGAGCCTGAGGTCTTGGCTGGGGCTCGGCTGCTCTCCACACAGTTGGGCATTATGTGGAAGAAGGGAGGGGAGCAAAGGGGGAGCCACCACCTTTCTGCTACACTGAATTTTGTAAGCCTGGCATCACTTCCCAAGGGTTTTCCTTTGCTTTAGGCCTGGATGTGCCCCAGGAGAGGGCGTGAGCGCATTTGTGGCACATCTCTAGGGTAGCTCTGCCCCGGTGCTTGAGGTGGGAACGATGCAGGGCACCTGGGGGAATCTGCAAGCCCTGGCTCTGTTTTTGTGCCCTCTCCCATGGAAAACAAAGCAGAAAAGGAGGAGTGCCTTGTGTGCTTTTTACAGGACACACACATAGCTGGACCACCTTGCAAAGGGCTGTTTCATGTGGGCACACAGGGAACCCATGCAGGCGCCAAGAGGCTTTGGTAGGGCTGGACCCTGCAGTCACATCACTGATTTTAGGAGAGCTGATGTTTAACACCACAGCTGAAAATTACCCCTTGCCTTCCCAGCAGCAAGTGTGGAGACATCACTCAGTGCTTTGTCCTGCTTCCAGCTTAGAAACGCAGCTCCCTCTGTGGGGCACATCCTGGTCCTCACATCACCTCCTGTCTGTGCACCCTTGGGCAACCGCAGGAGCAGGAAAAGCAGTTTATGAGCCCTGGGAGAAGCAGACTGCTCTCTGCCCTGCTGCTTTCCAGTGCACTGAGCTTCACCAACTCAGAGTCTGCAGAGGAAGGGATCTGATATTTTTAGTCCCCTGGGAATGAAAGTACCCGACTCAGAAGACCAAAATACAATCCTGGCAGCTATTGTTTAGAAACTGGGTCTTCAAATCAACTCTTTATACAAGAACTGTAACTCACAGTAACAGTGTCCTCAAGTGCAGGTAGCACTGAATTTAGTGCAGAGATTTAATTTGCTGCCTTTCCTCCCAAGAGGAGTTGCCATTTGCTTTGCTCAGGACACTACTGCCCTGCAGTTTGCTGGGGACTTGCTGCCACAGAGGGCAATTGTTCTTCCCTCAGCTTGGAGAAACCAAATGCCCTAATAAAAAATATCCATTTTAGAGGTCTGGGTTATATTTTGTACAGAGCAGGGGAGAAAATGCCTGCAATGCTCTCGGGTATGGAGTCAATGCAATGTTTATGCAAAAGGAAAAGCCATTAGAAATCACAGAAATGAGAAGCCTGCAGTTTCTGGCTTCCCTCATTTTTCAATACCTCCTTTAATCCAGACCAACCCAACCCACAGTCCTTGTATATGCATGGGTATTTATAAATCCTGTATTTTCCTCACTGCACACACAAGTGAAATTCAGCCTTTTCTGGGCCTGGGGGATTTATCAACCACACCAAGGGCAAACAGCAGCCAAGAACAGGAAGCACAAAAATCCTGTGGTAGTGAGCTCTGTGGGGAGTGGGGACCAGCTGGGGTGGTCACCCCAGTGGCACCAACACGCCTGAAATGCTGAAGTTTGGTAATGAAGCACTGGCTTCTCTGCTAGAAAATTCAGACAGCAGGGGTGATTTACAGTAGCCTCCTTTCTCTGTTCCTCCTGTTAGTGCAAAGAGGAAGGGAAGTGCTGTTCAAGCACTGACACATAGTCCTATAAAGCACCAAAGGTGGTTCCTCTCACCACTAGGCTGATTTAAGTGCTGGGAAGAAGTGGAGGGCTAAGAATGTCTATTCCAGGGTTTCTAAGAAGGCTCTGTCAATGATCTCCACTGCACATCAATTGACCTTCCTGATGAATGCTCAGGCTGAAGGTCTACAGCCCTCCAACACTTGGCCTGTAGCTCCCTGGTTCAAATCCACCTCCCCACATTGCAGCCTCTACCTGCAGAGGTTCCTAAACTTCCAGGACACTGTGGATCAAATGGATACTAAGCCTGGACTCTTCTTTTTTCCAGGACTTTTTGAGTCTATGGGGGTCCCAGGTGTACTCCCACAGTAAAGGAAGAGAAAATTAGAGGAGGGGGGAATGAGAATAAAAAAAAAAAAGAAACAAATTATGAAAAAAAAAAAGAAAATAAAAAAGGAGAATATAAAATAAAGAAAAAAGTAGAATATAAAATAAAGAAAAAAGGAGAATATAAAGGAAAGGGAAAAGGGAGTGGAAAGGAAAATAAATAAACAGAAAGTAAAAAAGTGAAAGACAAAAATAAAGAAAATAAAGGAAAAGAGAAAGAAAAAAATAAGATCGAGAAGGGGAGGGGGGAAAGGAAAAAATAAAAAGCAATAAAGGAGGAGGAAAAA
>VXAU01003742.1:1173347-1206301 GCA_013399695.1 Formicarius rufipectus | reverse complement strand
CGCCCCTGCGGGAAGGGAGAGGAGAGGAGAAGGATGAGGAGGGTGCGGGTGAGCCCGGTCGAGGTCCCGGTCCAGATCCCAATCCCAGTTCTGATCCCGATCCGGATCCCCATCCCGGTCCCGGTCCTGATCTCCATCCCGATCCCGGACCCCATTGGGATCCTGGTCCCGATCGCCATCCCGG
Source organism: Formicarius rufipectus (assembly GCA_013399695.1). Taxonomy (NCBI): domain Eukaryota; kingdom Metazoa; phylum Chordata; class Aves; order Passeriformes; family Formicariidae; genus Formicarius; species Formicarius rufipectus. The sequence continues at coordinate 1,206,117 of VXAU01003742.1, read as the reverse complement.
TCCCGGTCCCGATCGCCATCCCGGTCCCGGTCCTGATCCCCATACCCGTCCTGGCCCCGGTCCCGATCCTCCCCCTCCCGATCCCAGTCCCGATCTCCATCCCGGTCCCGGTCCTGATCCCCATTCCGATCCCTATCCCCGGTCCGGCCCCGGTCCTGATCCCAATCCCGGTCCCGGTCCCGGTCCTGATCCCCATCCCGATCTGCATTCCGGCCCACCGGGACTGTGAGCAGCGCCGAGCGCTGCCACGGAGGTTGGCAGCCTCCTAGGGGCTTTTCCTTGGAGCGGGGCTGGCAGGAAGGGGAGCGGCGATCCTGGGCATTAAGCAAAGCCGGGAGGAGAGGAAGAGCAGAATTTTTGCCCCGAAGGGCTTTTCCCCACGCTCTGTGGGTTGGAGCCCTGCCGACCCCCGGCTGTGCGGGCTTGGCCCCCGCAGCGGTGCCAGGAGTGCCCTGGGCCGGGGTATGTGTGGTGGGGCAGTCAGGGCACGGTACCCGCTCTGTCCTCCCTCTGTGCTGTGCGAGGTATGTGAGCTCTTCCCCGCCGTCGGGATGGCTCAGCCTGCCTGTCCTGCTCACCTTTTGCCTAGCTGTTGGGCAGGTTCCCTGCTTACACAATTGAGGATCTCTTTTAGCAGAGAATAATAAGGCCAGGTACACCTGGGTAAGGTCTACTGAGCAATAGGAGATCGAGATCCTGCAGAAAGATAATCTCAAAAGTGTACCCTAAGTTGGTTACGCACGGTTTCTGCACGACTGGAAAATTGGGTCTGTGCATACTCATAAATATGTTTGCACAAGCAATCACCCACCTTCGGCTTATCATGCCAGCTATTTCACAGGATAAAATTAGCTTTGGGCACTTTTGTTCCAAGCAATTACATGGGAAAACTTGTTTGGAAAATCAGATTAATCTGCAATCATCGTGTTTGTGTGAACATGCAGCCATCTGAGATAACCGGAGCTAAGCAGATACACGAGGTGGTGGTATGTGCTCTGCTGGGGTTTTCCCCCTTGTTCTGCAGGGATAGCCTTTGCTGTGGTGCAGAAAGCTGCTGAATCCATCCCGGAGGCAGGTGGAAGAGTGGGAACCGGTGTTGCTGAGGAGACTGGCAGGGAAACAGGACTGTCCCATGTCAATGGAAGCCACCACCTGTGTGCAGTGGGACTGGAGGGAAGAGAGGTCCAAGAGAGGGGCCAGTTCAGAGCCCCAGCTCTGAGAGGACTTCACCTCTTCTGCTTAAATCCACAGGATTTTTTTTCTTCTTTAAATCCAGATTATTTATAAAGTTACTATGAAGTTCTCCCTGTGGGACCCTCTGTAGCTTTTTGTTGTTGTTTTCTGTTTGTTTGTTTTGTTGGTTTCCCCCCCACCCTCCAAGAACAGGAGCAATTAATCCCAGGCAGTGAGCATGCAGGTTCTCAGTAACAAGTAGAAACTGCATTCACAAGCAGATTCTTGTGATCTCTGCAGGAATTCATTAGATTGGCATTTGATATCAGCAAGAAGGTGTTGGGGGGGAAAGCTACTCTCAGATCTCTGCTCTGGTATTTGCCACTAGGATATGGGTAAATTTGGCCTCATCTGAAATGCAAATTCCCATCTGGAAAGCGTGTGAGAGGTCTTGGTGTTTGTAGTAAAATGACACTTTCCATCGAAGCAGGCAGGGTATTGCTGCATCCGATTGGAAAAAGCTGTTGTTGATTTTTGCAGGAGTTGTAGCCTTCACTTGTTGAAGAATTAGGAAAACTGTGTGCTCAGTACAAGACGGGCTCAGGAGCTGCTCTGATGGATGACGGTAGAAAAAGGAGAAGCTGTGGCCAACAAGGCAGCCTGTTGTAAGCAATCTGTGGTCACAGAAGATGTTTGTGCTCCGATTGCTCATAACATAGCATTTCCCTTGAGGTTGGCATTAGGGGTTAAAGGTTTTCAAGAGAACTCTTTGTTTAAACATCTTTAAAGTTTCCAATAGGGGCCCCTTTGTTCAGTCTGGAGCAGTGTGCCTGCCTTGTTAAAAACTCAGCACTCATAAAATGCCATTTACAAATGCCTGATGAATAGGGCTGAAACATGGAGGGGAGATAAGTAGTGTTTGTATCTACACACACATGGGAATTCCAGGGTAGCCCTACCATGAGTGAATAAATGGGATGTAGAAGAAACATGTCCAAAAAAAAAGATGGAGTGGTGCTTATAAAGAAACTTATAAAAGTCAGTTACTCCCCCAGCAGCAGGCGGTCCCTCTCGTGCCAGATGTCACAAGCACCTCTGCCAGCCATGCCAGGAGGCTGAGTGCCTCCTGCCACTTGTCAGTAATCATGTGTTCGGGAACAAAAAGTAGCAAATTGAGCACTTGGGCTCTGTTGGGAGCTTGCTCAGCTGCCATAAGGGCTCCATTGATCAGCCGGGCACGGGGACCCTGATTCAGTGCTCTGTTACCTGCTGTGGGCTGGCGAGCATCACCTCTCCACAAGCAAAGATGTACCTTTAAGTGTCAAGTAACATTTTTAGCTCTTAGAAGGCTTTGGTCCTCTTCTGTCCTGACTAAATATAAAGGGTTTGAAACCAGCTCTGTTAAATCAGTAGAGAATATAAGTGTGTGCTCAGGAGACTCCAGAGACTGGTGCGCAGTGATGGCACTGTTTCCGTGGGGTGCTCTGGACTGCCTTTCCCCATCCTGTGCCTGAAGCTTTTCTGGTTCTCACACAGCTTGTTCTTCCTGGTGTTTTTTACTGGAGGCTAGATCCATCTTCCTTAGCAACTTCCTGCCATTGCCTCTGCCTCTTTATCTGCAAACTTCTGATCCTCTTGCATTGCAAGCACTTGGTTGCACACATGAATCCATCACTAGCCCTCTGGTGCCCATCAGGGAAATCCACAGGGCTCAGCTGTTATCCCTGCAGAGAAGAGGCCTTAACTTGTTTTCTCTCCAGACTTCAGCTTTCCTCTGGGCTGCGTCCTGCTGCTTTTGCTGGTTGATTGCCAATGTGTAAATTTGGGAGTCTTTGATTGTAGTCTGTGGACCCATAGGAGTCCATGGTCTATGGCAGGAACCAGTGGGAGCAGATCTGTTGACAGCAGAGGTAACACACTGTACAAGAGTATATGGGCTGGAAAATTAGGCAGGGTCCACAAACTGAGAAATAGAGAAATGCTGCCTTTGGGTATTCAAAGCTCCTACACCTGCAGCTGCACTTGGATGGCTTTCCCAAAGTGCTACCTGTTCTTCAGCATGGGCAGAAGTGGGGCCACAGCCCACTGTGATGCTGGTGGAAGCTCTTCTCTGGTCACATCTACGGGGTGATGGCATCCCAGTCCTGGGACAGCAGTTCTGCTGTCAGAGGGATGTGGAAGCTGTAAAGTCAGGCAGGTAACGTTTCCTCTGCTACCCTTGAGGTTCTCTCTGTGAAAAGTATCTACACAAAGAATTCAACCAGGGACAAAAGGTCTCCGTGTGCCTTTCTGCAGCCACCAAATGGTCCTTGCTTTCTGCTGTTTCAATTCAACACATAGCAGGATGGGTAAGATAAAGAGGAGAGACACAAGAATAGTCTCCTGGTGTGTTTACTTGTGCCAACATATTGAGTCACCTCTCCAGAGTGCGAAATATGATATAAAGATTTAGAGGAGGAGGTCAGGCAATGAATCTGTGATTGTGGGGCTGCAATAGCAGGCGGTGTCTGTGGTTGTCTGTGCCATATAAACTTGCTGGAGGTCAGCTGGGGATAGTGGTCCAGGCAGATTTGGGAGACAGATGTCCTGCTAGTAACAATAAATCTCATTGCTTAGAAATACCAGCTATGCTGCATCAGGGTCTCAGCTGACAAACTCTCTACCAGCCCAGGAGCTGATTTGAGCCATTTCTCTTTCCTTTGCGGTTGAACATGCATATTTCTGGGGGAAAAAATGCTCTCTAACACCTTCCTCACAGAACAAGAACTTGGGCAGTGGAATGCTGCCTCAGCTTCTGGATGGCCCAGACATCCATCCCTCCAAAGTCTGAAGTCTCTTGGCCCAGCTCAGCTATCCTTCACAGGCCTGTTTGCAGAAGAGCATTTGCTTTTTAAAGAGAGTCAGTAAGGTGAGTATGTCCCCTGTTGATTACTCTTCATCACAATCAAAGTATTCCAAGATCAAGACGATTTTGCTTAAAATATCAGTTAAGAGCAGAGCTGAGTTTGCCTGTTGTGCAGCTCAGGGCTCCAGTGTAGCCTAAAGGTCTTGAGTGGGACAGGGAGGAAGAGAGAAATGTCATCAGCAGTCCTGAAACAGAAGCCATCTCTGACATGATTAGTTGAACAACAGGATTTGGCTGACTGTGTTTTCCTCTTGGCTAGATCTTTAACATTTTAATTTTTAAGTGAATGTGGTATTTATTCATGGCAGCTGTTGCTGAAGCAGCCCAGGTACAGCCTGTTTCAGTGTAGAGCTGTCTGGACAAGAGGCTTTCCCACCAGCTGAGTTGCGGGGCACTGGGAGGTGTTTTAGAGGCAGATTGATGGCAGAGAAAGACCCCATGTGCTGTTGTGCACAACATCTGTCCATTGCTACACCCAGCATTTCCCTCCCAAGGGGACTTCGCCTGTCAGGACTTGTATGAGTCCATGAGCTGAGAGTTAAAGACATCGGCTACTCACCCAGCAAATGGATCTGGACAAGAAACCCATCTTCCTTCCCTCCCTATGAATATTCAGGAGTGGGCCCCATAAAATGGAGAATTGGCTTTTGTGGGGAGCAAGGGGAGTGAAAGACAAGTCCCTTCTGCATCCAGCAAGCTTTTCCTGTTACAGCACTCCTGCTGATTGCTCCTGTTGGGTTTGGAACCTTGATGTGCTGTTCAAGAAATACAGCTTTGTTTTTCAAACAGTGTGTCCTTCCAGGTGGCACTTGGCCCAGTAAAGCTGCCATGGCGTTGTAACTGGAGAATACTATGATGTCCTGGAAAGAGTCTGCTCTGGTTCTCCCACATGTGTGTTTGGGAAGAACCAAGGACACATCAGTCCTCAAAAAGGGGGAAAAAACCCTTTTGGGATGGAATTCATGCTGTTTCTCTGTTCTCAATATGCTTGTGCTCCTTGACTTCTCCTTGCTCTGAAAACTGCACTGCTGTCCTCCCTGGTGGGACTTGCCACTCGTCACCCAGATGCTGTGAGGTATGAGCGTTGAGATGCCGGAGCTGTGATGAAGTGCAAGGCCAATGCTGCCTATAAATTGGTCCTGGGGGTGGATTCAGTGGTCATGGGCAGCAGAGGCACTGCTGAGAGCTGGGCACCTGCAGGCAGAGACTGAGGATTTTGTTGGGAGAAGCCAACTTTTGGGCAACCCTCCAGCAGAGGGTGAATCCACCTCCTGGGCTGTCTCATCCTTTCACACTGCTTGAAGGTCTTGCAAATACATGACAATGTGGCAGCAGTCCATCTAGGTTTACACAGGAAAATCTGGCATTGAGAGTCACCTCCAGGCTGATAAAAGTTGTCTAAACCTCTCTGTGTGTTTCTGGTTGGTTCATCATCCCCCATGCCTGGGGCAAGATATGCTTCAGTCTTCCTCTTTTGGTCCCATGTGCACTTTTTGGGCACCTTTCTCTCAGGTGTGGACCTGAAGGATGATGACTCACTGTCCTGCTGAGGACATGACAATTTATCTCCCCATCCTCTAGACTGAGGATACTCCTGCTGTCTTTCAGCTGTTGCCCTTGCTGGACTCAGGTGTCTTAGCACAAGGACTCAGGGGTGGGGCATATTTTGGGGCTTTTTTAACACCTTCATCAAATAAAACTGATGGGAGTTGAATTACAGCTTCCCAAAACTGCTGAGTTGAGTCTTCAGAAAGAAAAGCCCTGCAGAACAAAACAGGGTGCATAGAGAGGCAGGTAAGGAGGGTGAATCTTGGCAACATCTGTTCTAGGGCTGCTCTACCATTGACCAAGGCTTCCAGCACAGAAATATGTGCTATTAGACAGCTCTTCAGCTTGGCTTTTGTTGGGTAACAGTGTACTGGATGAGAGCCTCTGGGCTGTTCCCCACTCCTTGCAGCACATGGTGATCCCTTGTCCTGGCTTCTTGCAGGGTCTGGAGCCAGGGCAAAGATGCTGCTGCTCTCTCAGTGTGCCAAAGGACTTCCAAGCCCAGGCAGGTGTCTGGAGTCCTGTGTTTTTTGCCATAAACATAAGTCTCAGCTAGAGGTTGATGTGCCCAGATGTCAGATGTGTGAGACCTTTCATGTGGTTGTACCTCAGAGCTGGCTCATGACTCCATAGCCATGATCCATAACCTGCTTTCCTCCTCATGACAGTATGGTCAGGGCTTTCCTGTGAATGCACTGCCACCTCCTGAGCCTTTCACCCCCCTTTTCTCCATCTGCTTCATCCTCTCCCCTGTAACAGGAAGCAGGATAGGCAGCTGGAAGCATTCCTCACCCTGCTCTCTGCTGAGCCCTGTCCTTTGGGCTTGCCCAAAGGGAGGATGCACCCAGGTCCAACCTTCGACCATCCAGAGGAACTAGAAGGGGAATTTTCAGAGCATTTCTGTTAACCTGTAGCCAGGAGAGAGCTGCCAAGGAGGCCACGCTGAAACCTGAAGCGGCTGTTTTTCCCGAGGCTCAGCACTTGGCCGGGAGAGCAGACGGACAAGTGGTGGAGCAGGGAGGGATGCAAGTGTCCTGGGGAGCAGCACTGCCAGTGGAGGTGCCCAGGGGAGATGCCATGGGAAGGCACGCTGGCTTACCTGTTTGTCCCTGGAGATCCATGTCCTTGGCTGAGATCTCGAGGAGAGTCAAGAGAAGGTCGGGGTCATTGCTGACCTTCTGTCCTTACATCTGGCTCTTCCTTTGGTCACTGTCTTTGTGCCATGTCCTGAGCATGTCCTTCAGCAGTGAAAAGCTGACTGGTTTTCCCCATGCATTGCTCAGAAAGGTCAGGAGATGGTCCAAGTGTCCCTCTCAGCTCGGCTGTCGCAGAGTTTGGCTGAGCCAGCCCGGCCAGCAGCACACTCCCTGCCTGGACCTTTTTCCCTTTATAGCTCAGCGTTATCTCAAGGTCTCTGGTGTTGCAGCCAGTGTCGTGTTTGCTTTCCCTCACAACACCTGCCTGCCAGCCGGTCACTTCCCACCCATCTCCCTCCCACTCCTGTGCAATAGCAGGGGGCTCAGGGGGGATGTGCTGGAGCCCTCAGGATGCAGGGAGCCCCTCCATGGGGATGCAAGTGACCTCTGTGCTGCCAGCCCCGGGGGAGTGAGCAGGGATGTTGTCCAGTGCAGGATGGTGGAAGAGACACTGAGGGACATCTGTCCCATCCCCTGTGCTTCCCTCTCCCCATCAGCCTTGCTGCTAGGGCAGGGCTGGGTGCTATATTGAATCAGGGACCAGGACACTGTCCCAGCCTGCATTCTGCTGCCAAGACTGGTGCTGGATGTATGGCTGAGCTGCCATGCCCTGCCCTGTCCAGGCAGCATCAGCCCTTCCATCCATAGGGAGAGCCAAGACTTCATCCAAAGCTGAGATGCTGTTAAAAATAGATCAGTGTTGAGCTGGTTTTCTCCTTCTTGGTTCCTGGCCCGACAGCTCATTCCTCTCTCTGGGCTGGCTTTGAAGCTGTGTGGATGTTGCGAGACGCAGGCTCCATACCAGCCTGCCACTGCAGGGAGGTGCAGGGAGCAGAGAGCTGCAGAAATGTTAGCTGTCCCAAAAATATTTAGTGGTTAGTGAGTGCTTTCTCCCAGCAAAGACGCAGTGCTGAAAAATGAATCTGCTAAATAAATAGGAAAACAAAGCTGGGATGGCAGGGACTCTTTGCCTCTCTGCTTACACCTGGTGCTCTTGTGAGAGGACACAGGCACCTGAGCACTCCAGACCACAAAGCAATGCTCAGCTGGGCACTTTGGCTTCCTAGAAAACCCCTGCCAGGCTGCCACTCCCACCCATCCCCTCCTCCCAGGGTGATCCCACTGGTGTTTCCTGCGTGGTTCTGCAGGAGCTCCTGATGCCACTGCGGAGTCACTGCGCCCTGAGCTGGTGGGCTAGTCATGTCTGGGGAGAGGCCATGTCTCTCACTTTGAGACTGGTATTCTGGACCCCAGTTTCTTCTTGTAGCCCTTTTCTGTCCTTCTCATTCTTCAATACAGTTTTCCAGGTGTGAATGCTGAGTCTGCAGACAGTTTTAAGATGCAGCTGTGAAACCTATTATCAGTGTCTGTGCTATCAAAGACATGGTGTTCAGGGCTGCACGTAACCACTGAGCAATTAAACAGCAACCCTGGTGATGAATTACAACTGGGACCTCCTGGGGCTAAATAAATATCGGCTGATAACTACTGATAAAATGAATTTCTGTGTGCTTTTTATAAAAGCTGCCATCAAGTATCTGTACCCAGTCCTGGCAGTGCAGGTCTCCTGGGGAAAGTTGCATTATCTGTGGCATTTCCATCCCCAGCACCTTGGGTTTCCAACCAGAGCTGGAATAAAAATAAACAAAAAAAATCCATGTCCCTTCATGTGCCAGGTAAGGGAGGGAAAGGCAAGGCAAAGCAAGACAGAGGCAGGGCAGGGAGGGAAAGAAATAACAAGTTGAGGGTTTGGATAACCAGTTTAAATACCATTTTTCCCAATCACCCCACCTTAAAGGCATGAATAAAGTGTTGAGGTGCAGAGCATCCCTTGAAAAGCCAGCAGGACGGGGAGAACTGTAGAGCACTGGTGACAGTGGTGGGCACCCTGAGGTGATATGAAGGAGAGCAGCAGCACTTCAGTCAGCACCTGCCTGCAGGAACAAGTGCAAGCCCACCTGCACAGGCACCCTTACACCCTCTGCCTGTGGAGGCTTCTGCTCTCCAAAGGGAGTTTGGAAACAGGCAGAGGGTAAATTTATGGAATTTTGTGGAAAAATGATCTTTGCCAGTGACTTCGAGAGACTTCTGAGCAGGTTTTTTTTGTGCTGGTGTTTCATCTAGGGGCTTCTATTCCTGTGTGGAGGGAGTGTCAGAAGGGCTGGTGCTCTATGTCTCTGGGTGCAGCTTTCCCACTCTCCACTGGCTATGGAGAGCCAGCCACACAGTCAGGGAAAAAGCTGAACATTCCATCTGCCTGGTTTGCAAGTGAAAATAAGGTTTGTCCAATGGCCAGCTCCACCCAGAGCAGAAAATCAGACCATTTGGCAGAGCAGTGCAACTGTAATGAAATTGAGATGTGCTGAGACTGCCAGTCCTTGAATGGGAAAGATCCCATATGGGTTCAGAGAATTTTGGGGATGTCAAAATTGCTGCTTAGTGGTTTTGGCACTGCCTGGGAACACCCACTGCAGGTGGACATCACCCTGTTGCCCAGCCCACCCTCTGCACTGATGGCACCTGGTCTTCTCCCTGCAGCACGTCCTTCCAGCTCTGGAACTATGTGGTCTCACACAGCCATGATGAAACTCCTGCTTGTTGCCCCTCTCCTGCTTCTCCTGACGACGCTGGAAGCCAGGCCAAAACCTGCAGGTGAGCCCCACCTGGTGGGGAGTGCCTGGAGGGGAGAAAAGTGAGAGCATCAGGGCAGTGGAGCCCTCGAACAACAGCTTGCTCTGTGAGGTGGCGGGGGGGGGACACATGATGCTTCTTCTTTGGAGGCATCCCCAGGAGGATAGAGGATCCCCCCACTCATAGGACTCAAACTTCCAGTGCTGCCAGGGTGTGGGATCACAAACCTGGTGGGTCTGGTGCCACTTGCTCAAGGCATATCCCCAGCTTTGACACAGCCCAGTTCAGGCTTTGTGACCCTCCTCCCCATAGGCTGCAACCTCCACAGGAGGCACAGGCATGAGGGGGAACCCCCTCCTTGCATGAGTCTTCAGCGTTGGGGGGCAGAGCAAACCCAGGGATAGCAGCCTCTCCTCCCAAGGCAGAGGGATCTAAATTAATTTCAGTTTAATAACAGTAAAGGCACCAAATGGAGAAAGGAGTGGGTGTGTTTCAGAGACCTTTGGAGCAGATGAGACGACAGCCCAGGTCTGGGCATCATCCCAAGGGGACTCAAAGTGTTTGCTTACCATTAGGGCCAAATTCTCCCAGGCTTGGATGTGCACAAGCCAAGAAAAATATGTTCATTGGCATTTCACTTGCTAAACACTCTCCCAGTTTGCACTGGAAGTAGCATCCTTGTGTCCAAGAGAGGCTCTTTGGCTCAGTCCCCACCATGTGCATGCCCTTAGCTTTGCTTCTCACTGTCTCATTTTTTGCCCTTAAAAAAAACACAACCACAGCAAACCACAGCCAGGGCATGTCTCCCCAGCCTGTTGGCCGTGCTCCACTGGCACCTTCCATGACTTTACTGGGAAGTGGGAAGGTGCTGGTTTGTGGGGGCTACCCAGGCCTGCTCTCTCCATCCCTGAGGACCCCTCCAGCCACCTGGCAGGGATGTCTCTGCTCCCAGACCTGCTCCCTGCAGATGGCCACGAGGCTAAACCATCTCTTTGCCCCCTTCCAGCCCTGAAGTGCAGGACAGGCCCCCTGGACATCGTGTTTGTGATTGACAGCTCCCGCAGCGTTCGCCCCTTCGAGTTTGAGACCATGCGGCGGTTCATGATAGACATCATCAGCAACCTGGATGTTGGCCCCAACGCCACAAGGGTGGGGGTGATCCAGTACTCCAGCCAGGTGCAGAACATCTTCTCCCTCAAGACCTTCTTCACGTGGGCGGACATGGAGAAGGCCATCAACAGCATCATCCCACTGGCCCAGGGAACCATGACGGGGCTGGCCATCCAGTACGTCATGAACGTGGCCTTCACCACTCAGGAGGGCGCGCGCCCCCCGCACAAGAAGATCCCCCGCATTGCCATCATCGTGACGGACGGGCGGCCCCAGGACCGTGTCACCGAGGTGGCCACCCAGGCCCGCAATGCTGGCATTGAGATCTATGCCGTGGGCATCCAGCGGGCAGACATGAACTCGCTGCGGGCCATGGCCTCGCCGCCGTTGGAGGAGCACGTCTTCCTGGTGGAGTCCTTTGAGCTCATCCAGCAGTTTGGGAAGCAGTTCCAGGACAAGCTCTGTGGTGGGTGAGAGCTGCTGCTGCTGAGTGGCAAGGGTGGCCCTGGTGTCTGCTCCTTACCCAGGCTGGAAGATGACTTTCCGAGGGGTGTTTGGGGTGTCTGCCCACGCTGGGAGCAGTGTGGACAGGGAGGAAAGCTCCCCAGTAGGTGCTGGGGCAGAGCACTGCACAGTGTCCATGTCTGTGCACTGGAAATCAGTGGCTGAGTGTGGGCTGGCAGGGCTGGGGCTATGTCAGTCATCCCAGTGGCTTCTGCTGCAGGGACAGGACGTCTGACAGAGCTGGAGTCCCCATGTGCCACTCTGATGCCTGTTCTGTCTTGCAGGGGTGGACATGTGTGTGGAGCAGGAGCACGGCTGCCAGCACAGCTGTGTCAGCACCCCTGGCTCCTTCTACTGCGAGTGCAACCCTGGCTACAGGCTCAACGTGGATGGAAAGACCTGTTCCCGTAAAAACCTTTTCTATTATTTTATTATTATTACTCTTATAGGGAGATTGAAGTTATGGGTTCCATGGAATGAAGCTGGGACACAGCAGCAGACCCAGCAAGGCCAGCAGCCTGAGTGCTTCACTGGGCCCTCTGCCTGCTGGGTCTGTGATGGCTGCATTCAGCATTGCTAAATCCTGGCCACCTCTGTGGGGTGGGACACTTGAGGTTCGTGTGGGCACAACCCGCTGCCTATCACCTGAGGGGGTCCAGGTATACCAGAGAATGCACATCCCAGCACTGAAGGGCGCAGTGTTTTGGCTTGTATTTTAGTGCAAAGCCATATTAGTTGTCTAGCCATCACATCCGGACTTTTTCTTTTTGTCTCATGATGCTGGGAGCTGTTTTGAAGTCCTGGAGGAGTCCCTGCTTTGCTGCCCCAGGGAGACTGGGACAGGAGGGTGATGGGTGTCCTGTTCCCCCTGCAGACATCGATGCCTGTGCAGATGGGAGACATGGCTGTCAGCACCAGTGTGTCAGCATTCGGGGGTCATACTCGTGCCGCTGCCGGCCGGGTTACTACCTCAGCCAGAACAAGAGGAGCTGCACTAGTAAGTGACAGTCTCCCTCCCTATCCATTCTTTCTTTTCTTCTCGTTCTCCCTCTCCTCTCATCTTTCCATGTCTGCCATTGCTTTTCCTTCTCGCACCAGTGATCGATTACTGCAGCTTCGGAAACCACAGCTGCCAGCACGAGTGTGTGAGCATTCCCAATGGGCACTACTGCCGCTGCCGCAGCGGGTACACGCTCCAGCCTGACAGCAAGTCCTGCAGGGGTAGGTTCCAGCATGGTACATGGCACAGGCTATGTGTGTGGCAGATGCCTTTATGTCCTGCCTATCCCTAGGGGAAGGGCTGTTCCTAGACCGCCCCACCTGAATGGGGATAACCCCATGCCCTTGGCTTATCTTCCAGCCACTGACCTCTGCAATGGGGTGGATCATGGCTGCGAGTTCAAGTGTGTGAGCACGGAGGGCTCCTACCACTGCATGTGCCCCGAGGGACAGCAGCTCCAGGCTGATGGGAAGACTTGCAGCAGTGAGTACTGGGACGCAGCTCTTGGCATTCTCCTCATCTGGGCTCTGTGCTCCTGGTGAGGCCTCACCTGAGACTGGGCTGGGGGGCTCTGTGTGGGATTTTGAGCTAGGCTGGAAGAGGATGGAGAGCTGGTAGTGCTTGTGGGAGCACCCTGGCTGCTGCAGGGATGGATGCTTGTGTCCTCAGAGACATGGGTCAAAACATGCAAGAGCTTTGAGAAAAGGTTCAGGAAAAGGGACACCTAGGAAAGACTTTCACAGGGTGTTGGGGCATTTTTGGGCTGAATGCCTTGGGTGTGTTTTGCCCCACTTCCCGGTTGCAGTTTTAGGGGTTCCACAGTGTCCTGAAGCCCAGAAACTCTGCTCCAGCCCCAGGCACCTTCACTCTGACAGTGCCCACAGCCAGGCTGGTCCCCTCTTACCTCCCCTGTGTGCTTGCAGAGTGTGGAACTGGACATGTCGACCTGGTGATGGTGATCGATGGCTCCAAGAGTGTCCGGCCGCAAAACTTTGAGCTGGTGAAGCAGTTTGTGAACCGCATTGTGGACCTGCTGGACGTGTCCCCACATGGCACCCGGGTGGGACTGGTGCAGTACTCCAGCCGTGTCCGCACCGAGTTCCCCCTCAACAAGTACCACAGCGCCGATGAGATCAAGAAGGCAGTGATGGATGTGGAGTACATGGAGAAAGGCACCATGACGGGCCTTGCCCTCAAGCACATGGTGGAGCACAGCTTCTCCGAGCTGGAAGGTGCCAGGCCTCTCTCCCACAACATTCCCAGAATCGGGCTCGTCTTCACAGATGGGCGCTCCCAGGATGACATCTCTGAATGGGCCAGGAGAGCAAAGGAGTCAGGTGTGGAGGGCTGGGGAACCCCAAGTCACAGTGCTTTGGGCATCCCGGGATGGTTCCTCGGGGTGGCTGTCTTGGGGAGAGGCTGCAGCATCCAGCCTTGGAGGGCTGCACCCCTTGGGTCCACAGGGGCAGATGTGCTCTGCTGTGGTTGCAGGGTGCTCTGAGCAGAATCTTTCATGCAGCAGCCTGCACCACCACAGTGCTGCGGTGTTCCTTCCCATCTTTCCTGAATTCCTGCTGTGTACTTGGGAAGCCCAGAGAAAATCCTGCATCCTCGACTATGACCCCTCTGGGTTTGGGGCTGCTTGATGTGGGGTGGGCAGTGCAGTGCTCAGGATCTGTCTTTGCCACGCAGGGATTGTCATGTTTGCTGTGGGTGTTGGAAAGGCTGTGGAAGAGGAACTGAGAGCAATCGCCTCTGAGCCAGTGGAGCAGCACTTCTCCTACTCAGCAGACTTCACCACCATGACCCACCTTGTGGAGAACTTCTCACTGAACATCTGCCCAGGTGGGTGCTCCTGGCCACTCCAGGGGACTCAGCCCCAAGCCAGGGGAGGCCCTCCTATCCCCAGGGAGCCAGTGGGGTGCTTTATGTGTCTGTCATTCTGTGTCAAGTACTCAAAGGCTGAGCTGGGCTCTGGTGTAAGCCTAGTCTGTCTCTGAATCTCACCAGGCTGTTGTGGGTATAGAGGTGGGTCTCAGGGAGGGTTTTGGAAGAAGAAAATATGGAGCTGGGAGGATTAATTCAAAAGTGGGGGGGTTAATACAAAAATATTAACGTGAGTAGCCACCCCTGTGCTGTTGCATGGGCAGAAGTTGGGATGGCATCCTGCCTTGGGGGATGCTGCCCCAGCTTCAAAGGTGGCCGCCTCCAGATCTCTGCTTCTGCTGCTGGGTGCAGGAGGACCCCAGTGTGTTACTGTGAGGGTCTTCCAGCTGCAGGACAGGCTGGGGCTCTCCAAGGCCCTTGAGACCCCCACAAGGCTGCAGATATGGAGTCATCATGCCCCCTGCCACCCCAGCTTGAAGGCAGAGTAAAGCTGGCTGTCCTTGGTACTCTGTGGCCATGTCTGTGACAGCTCTGCAGGATGCCTGATGGGATGACTGGAAAAGGGCTTGCTGGGCTAGCAGGGATGCAGCCTGACAAAAAGAGAATGAATAAAAACCAAAACAGTGGGGAGAGCCATGAGGATCGGGTCCACTCCAGGCAGATGGCTGTAGGGATAAGGGAGTTGTACAGAAGCAAGGGAGAGCCGTGGGGTACCGTGGGGCCATGACTCTGACTGCAGCCAAACTTCCACATCCCAGAGGAAGGCAAAGGGGAGACAGAAATCCGCAGCCCATGTGAGTGCGAGGCACTGGTGCAGTTCCAGACGAACACCGTGGCCATCCTGCAGAGCCTGACGGAGAAAAATATCCTTTGGAGTGATGCTTGGCTTGCTTGGGTGCAGGGCAGCTGAGGAGAGAGCCCACATGGGGAAGGGAGGGACTGTTAATGGGAGGAGGGAGAATTTTAGGTTCCTTCAAGGGGAAGAAGCTCTTTGCCCACCACACCGTCTGGCTCCGACTGTTTCCTTAGCACATTCACTTGCTCAGATGACGGCCAGACTTGAAGATTTGGAAAAGCAGATTGCCAACAAGAAGTGATCCCGGCAGAGGGATGCAGCACTCAGATGGGGCACAGGGATGTACAGTAGCTACATGACATTGTTATTGCTAGGTTATGGTAAAGCATCAATGTTTGTTCTTATATCTCAAAATACCCAAGGGGGCGTGAATTGTATTTAGAAAAACAAAAATCTTAAAAACACCTGAAAAGGAACTTGATCAAAACAAACCCCCGCTGTGAAGCCAAGGGGGTTCAGCTGTTGCTGTTGCTTCATTCCTCCTAACTGGCAGGTCTGGGATGAGAGGGGATGGCTCTGTGGGCAGGCAGGTCTATGGACAGATGTGACACCTGGCCTTTCCCGGAGTGACCAGGATGACCCAGCCCTACACATGCCCCCCTGGACCCTGGCAAGTTGCTTTGCAAGCAGAGAAACCTACAGTGGTGTCACCCTGAGAGTTTCTGTTGTCTCAGCATCTGCTACCATGTGGTGGGGCAAGGGGAGCTGGATGGCACAGGCAAGGCTGGGGATGACTGTCCAGCTCCCAGTGTGGTGCAAAAGTGGGCTCCCATGGGGAAGGGGGCAGCAGGAATTGTCAGATCCCCTTGCCCTGGTTTGGAGAATTGTTTGGGAATGGTATTATCTTGTTTGGTTTTATATTCACATAGCAAAATGGTAATTATTCTCTTTATCACTATCTATGTGTGTGTATATATCTATGTATATTTAATTTTGAGGGGAGGGTAGTGTTATTTTGAAACTCTTGTTTTCTATAAAAGAATTTCTATCCTGACAATAAATCCCCTGAAAATTTGTATGATACGTGCCTCTCCTTTCAGCTGGGCTGCCTTGGTGAGGCCTCCTGTGCTCAGGCCCCACAAATTCTTTGGGGAAATCTTGGCTCTGTCAGCATTCAGTGGTGCTGCATGCCCAGCCGCAGCTGGAGGGACCCAACATGACATGGACACTGTGATCCCATTCCAAGGTTTTGCTTTGGAGCCTGTGCTTGTTTGACACAGGGATCTTCGAGCTGAGCTGTGGGGTGGACCCTCAACCTGGACCAGGTGCCAAATAGAGCCACTCTGGGGTGGGAGCTGAGACAAGGGGACAGATGGGATCTGCGCCTCACAGGTCCCTGCACACTCCACAAAGAACCACTGAAGGTGACAGACCCAGCACTGTCCTCATTCCTTTATCTAAGCACAGAAGTGTGTTTAGTTCCTCTGGAGAGATAACACAAAATACTCCACTGTTCCCCATGAAGCTGCAGCCTCTCCAGGGCTCATCCCTGCCTTCCGTGCTGGTTCTCAGCACAGGAAGGACATAGGTCTGCTGGAAAGAGGGTCCAGAGGAGCTCTCAAGGGGTGGAGGGATGCATGGAGTATCTGGTGCACCGGGCAGTGCAACTGGGATGCCACTGGGGATGCAGATCCATCCCAGCTCGGCTCTCACAGTGTTGGCCAGATCCAGAGCCAAATCCCCAAAGCCAATGCGAGGGCTGCAGCACCTCTGCTCTAAGGCTGAGAGAGTTGGCATTGCTGAGCCTGGAGAAGGGAAGGCCCAGGGCAGGTGTCCCTGTGGCCGGGCAGCACCTGAAGGGTCCAGGGGAAAGATGGGGACAGTGCTGAGCAGGGCCGGGGGGAGAGGACAAGGGGGGGATGGCTTTAAACGGAAAGGGACCAACTCAAGTTTGATGTAACAAAGATGTTTTTCCAATGAGGATGGAGAGGCACTCTCAAAGGCTGTGCTGGAGAGGCTCCATCATTGAAACGCTGAAGGGCAGGTTGAAGGGGTCCCTGAACAACGTGGTGTGGTGCAAGGTTGGTCAGGTTGCAACGAGCTGAGTTTTAGGGTCCCTTGCAAGAAAACCATTTCAGGATTGCATCATTCTCTGCTCTCCATCCCCTGCCACACAACACCCCACATCTCCTGTGACATCCCAGCTCCCACAGCTGTGCCCGTGTTCCATGTGGAATGGCCAGCACCCAGCCAGGAGCACAACACAGCCATTCCCCTGCTGCCAGCGACCCTTCAGCACCTCCCAGACCACCCTCTGCCCTCACCACCCTCTGCTCTGTCCCGACACCACCCTTGGCACGGCTCAACGACCACTCTTGATCCTGCTCCCAGTGGACTGTCGTCCTGTGATCCCTCCAACACCCATCAGCCCTGAACAGGAGCTGCTGTGTGGATCGTGTCACCAATCCCACCACCATGTCCCTCGTTGTCCTGATGCAGATAATGTTCTACTCCATGGAGGTGAGCATCCTCTGAGTGCCCAGCTGGGCTGCAGCTCTGTGGGGATGGTGTGGGACCAGGAGCCTATTCTGAGGTTGTGCAACCCGTGCAGGCTCCCAGAGACACCGAGGAGCCCATGGAAGTTGACATGGGATTGGATGAGGAGGAGAAAATGGAAATTGATATGGAAGACGATGTGGAAGAGATGGAGGTGGATATGGAGGAGGAAATCGAGGAGATGGAGGTGGATGTAGAGGAGGAAATCGAGGAGATGGAGGTGGATATAGAGGATGAAGAGGAGAAGATGGATGTTGATGAGAGTGATGAAGAGGAGGACAGGGTTCTTGGATGAAGTCCCCCAGCAGCAGGACAGGCAGGTGGTCCCCATGCCCTGCCCCAGGAACAGAGGGTCACGTGGGGCCAGGCTGGGCTGGGCTGGGGGCACAGGGGACACCTGCGGGGCCGCGCTGCGCTCACCGTGCTGCTTCTTTTCTTCCAGGGCTGGTGGAGATGGTGGACATGCCTGTTGGCCTCTTGTACATATGTTTTAGATCTTGTTGTTTTGCTCTCCTTGTGGAAATACATTTTATAGTTTGCCGTTTTTATACAATTTTATACAATGTAAATATGTTTTATAGCATGCAGATTTTATAAAGATTCTTCTATTGTAAATATGTTTTATGGTTTGTTGGTGTTGCTGCTCTTCTGTAAATAAATAGTGTTTGTATTTCACACCCCTGCTCTCTTTGCATTGTGGTTTCCACTTGCTCCAGGCTCTCTGTTGTAGGAGGTATCTGAGGGTGCTGGCACAGCCCTCATTGTGGGGTGGAGGTACCTAAGGTCAGAGTGGGTCCCACTTACAGGGGTCACAGTCTGCTTTCTTTTGCTTTGGAAACACTCGGTGTTGACTATTTGTAGAGGCAAATCCCACTGGGCTCTGTCCCACGGGATCCCATCTGGGACCTGGGCTGTACCTGCGTGGTCCTGCAGGGCCTCATTCCTGGCTCTTCACTAGGTGGCACCAGACACCAGCACTGATGAGGGTGCTCCAGGCTGCGGGTTTCCCCTTCTCCCGGGCACCGTGACATGCTGGAACAAGCCGGTCGGGAAGTGGCGCATCCTCAGCCTTGAGCTGGGGATGGATGGATGGCTGAAGGGGGGGATTGATGGATGGCCATCATCAGGGTGAAAGCATTGCATCACCTGGTGGGGGAAAGGGCTGCTTTGCGGGGCACAAGCTGTTCCTCGTGTTCTTTGTGCACCTTGCTAAGGCGGGGGGGACCTGAGACTACCGGTCTCCTCCTTTCCATCCCCAGGGAATACACACTGGACATCCTTGCCCTGGCTGGGAAAATGTAGCACCTGCCACAGCATTCTCAGCGTTGGAGAGCTCAGGCCTTGCTACTCTTGGAGGAGGCTCAGAAAGTGGTTTTCATGTAGAAGAGCATGAGCTATGTGGGATGGGGACTATTCTGGGGGACTCTGGGGCAATGGGTGCTGCATATGCTGCAGAGTGCAACTTGGGGACTGTGGGCAATGCTGTACCTAGAAATGCCTGGGTCTTGGTTGTTCTGTGGGAATTTGCAACAGAAAGAATTCAGACATTTCCTCCTCCTATGAATAAAGTGTTATTCAATGTTCTTCAGATGGATTTATTCCCCTCCATCTTCTCTGCAGCTTAATCCAAACCTTGTTCCTTAAGTCTTTTCACCTCCTTTGAAGGTATAGGTACAAGCCTCACCTCAGCCAGATCCTGGCAACAGCTGGGGTCCCAGCATTGTCCTCTCCAACCACAACAGCAGCTGAACACCAAAGGATTGCTTAAAAATTAATCCAGTGCTTGTATTCCTCATTTAAAGTGCTGAATTGCTGGTGTACAGCCCAGAAAGTCTGTTTGAGTTGGCTATATCCTCTGCTGGTCATATAATAAATGACTTTACAAAGAGCTCAATGCAGCCACAGAGTTAACAGGGAAATTGGACAATAATTAACAGATACTCAATAACTTAAGGTGGCCCATTAAGACTTAAGAATGGAAGGCTGAACAGGAAAGGGCACAGTCAGATGCCCACCATGCCCTAGATAGAAAGTGTTAGCTCCAGAGGCTGAGTCAGTGCAAAGGATGGGGGCTCAGGGTCTGCATAGAGAATCTGGAGGTGATCCTGGGCATTTGCTGCTCCTTGCCCTTCCTGGTTACAAAATTAGGGGTTGCCCCAGCCTGCCTTTACAGGAATGTGGTGTTTGGCTGCAGGAGCCTTCCCCTCCCAGGGACATTCCCAGAGCCTGTTTCCAGCACAGTTTGGTCCCTTGCTAGCCCCAGAAGTCCCACAGAAAGGCTCCAGGAACCCCTTACACAAGGGGAGGGGAACATTGACCCATTGGTGGGATATGGAGCAACTTCCCATTGCCCAAGGGCACCTAAAGAAAACAGATTTGCCTGGAGGCTGGGGGAAGAGGGGTATGTGTGTACCATTTCCTTGAGAGGGAGGAACAGGTGGAGGGCTGAACACTGGTGGAACCTTTGCCACCTAAACAAGGAATACAGTCCCCATTCCCTACAGCCATCGAGAGTTAGGGCTTAGTCAAGCTGTCCTTGTGTTGCATCATGGCTGATGGCAGAGCTGTAAAGAGTGGATAATACTACCCCAGTGAGACCATCCATTTTCTTCCAGCACCAACCTGCTCCCTACAAGGCAGCAGCCACCCAGAGAAGATTCAGGAGACCCTTAAAGAGGCTGAGAAAGACTCATCCTTGGCTAAGCCAAAGCTACTTTCCCCACAATAGCTTACACCCCCAGTGGAGCAAGAATCAGGAGGGTTTAGGGCTGGGGCAAGTTAGCTCTGAGGAAAACTTGAAGAATCATCCCTGGGAAGGCACAACCTCATGCTTATCTGGAGCATGCTGTAAGGTTTGGTTTGCAGGCTGACATGCAAGCAAGGTGCAGAGGGGAAACACATTTAATAAACCCCCAGAAGGGAACATAGCACCATCACCCCAATGGTTTCTCTTGAAGAAGGAAACTGGAGAAGGATACTTGCTGAGGGGGAAGCCCCTTTACTGCCTCCAGCCTGCCTGGGAAATGATGTCTTGGACCACCACCCTTTGGCTTGACCCTCAGCCCCAGGTGTGGCTGCAGGTGACAGCTGTGCAGTGGAATAACTGCTTTTCGAGAGTTGAACAATCCCATTTCTGTCTTGTGCAAAAGGTTTCTAGAAAACATTACACAACAGGCAGAGGAAAAAGAGTACAAACATCCTATTCCCCGCCCCCATCCCCCCCAAAGGCTTTAAATGTCAGTGTCCCGCAGCTGTCACACTCACACCTCTCAGGGACACGGCAGCATGAAGTCGGTGACGGCTCTCCTCCTGGTGGGGATGCTCATCCTCTGGGCAGAACTGCCTACAGGTATGAGATATCCTAGGGTAAGGTACAGGGAGGAAACCTCAGGGGCTGGGAAGGAGCCACATTTAAAAGAATCCTGTGGGAGGAGGAGGAGGAAGAGGAGGGCAGAGGGGTGTTTGCTGAGCAGTCTCTCCCCGGGCCCCCTCAGGTGCCCTGGAGCAAACAAAGTCCCTCCTTTTGCAGGCAGCGCCTGGTCGTGCCCACCCGTCCGCTTCGTCTGCGCCCTGCATAACCCGCCGAATCAGTGCTTCAGCAACCGGCAGTGCCCCTTGTTCAAGAAGTGCTGCCCCACCTTCTGCGGGAGGAAATGCATCTCGAAGCCACCCCGCATCCCCGTCGTGCACGGTACGAGCTCAGGACCGCGTCCCACCTGTGCCCACCTCCCGGCTGGCAAAGGGGGCATGGTGATGGTGGGCAGGGATCTGTGCCCACCTGCCAGAGCCCTCCACTGGCAGGATGGTGGGGTGACTGGTGGGCAATCCTGTGGGCTGGGGTTACTCTGGACACCAGACCCAACCTGTTTCTTTCTTTCTCTTTCACCAGTGTGAGCTCCTGCTTCCAGGACAGACCAAGGGCCGTGCCAACATCCCTGTGCCACCTCTGGCACCAGCCCATGCTCAGACCTCCTTGGCTTCAGGATCACCCCGTGGCAGCTGCTGCACAGTTCTATGTGCCACCTACTTGCATTCTCCCTCTGCTTCTCCACCGCTGTTTTAATAAATAAAAGAAACTTGTCCCCGGGATGCTTGTGGTGTGTGACTCCTTTCCCCACCTCCTCCTGCCTCTCTCTCGGTGTCATCCTGGCACACAGTCCCACTGCTGGTTTCACCCCAGAGTTTCTGCCTGGGGAAGAGGATGCAAACATTCCGGCTACACGCTTGGTTAGGGGCTGGTTTGGGGGAGAAAATCCATCCAGGGGCATATTAATCCCAGGAGGAGAGGGCAATGGGAAGGGGCTGGAATAAAACCTTACAAGGATGCTTTAGGGGATGCTTCTGACAGGCTGTGAGGAGCCCTGGACTGCAGTGTGTACCTCAGACACTCTTCAAGCTGGACAAGGCTATAGAAGGGGACTGACCCTCCATGCCCTGTGGGATCCAGGAGGCAGAGCCACCCTGTGACTACCTGGCTTCAGGGACATCTAGAGGGCACAGGAGAGGGGTTATATAGACCCAGACCCAGGGGGTGCTGAACTCCTCACTGAACCTGAGCTGGTGGGGAAAATTCCGCAGAGGAAACTTGCCTGTGAAAGCCTCAAGCTAAGACAATAAAACCACAGCTCAAAGGGGTTCTTGTAGTTTTTGTACAGCTGAGTGCCAGGGACAAAAATTCAGGAAATACCAAGAAATATCATCCAAAGAGAATGTGTGTAGCCTGAGGGACCTGCCAACCTGTGCCCAGTGCAATAGCAGAGCCTGGCACTTACACCATACTCTGCTTTTCAGGGGCAAAGTATCATCCACCTGTGCTGATGCCCAAATGGTGCCTACCAGCCCTGCCCAACCTGTGGCTGATGCCAGGCTTGCATGTCCCAATCTCAACAAGCACACCCAGCCCATACTGGGAGATGAGCCTGGTCTGTATGCACACTCTGAAGAGAACACAAAGGAGCTGCTGCTTTTTAAGGGCTGAGCTAATGATCCCCAGTGCCAGGCACAAGCAAGCCAATCTGGGGAGCAGGATCAACTGGCCATTTATTTAAACCACCCAAATACAACAGGGTGAAGCCTCCAGCTGTGGGATCAACACCTAGCATGGCTTAAGGCAAACACTGGAAGCTCCCTGGCCAAGACTGGGGAGAGCATCTGCTGGAGTGACTCCTGTGGTCACTCCAGTGGAGGAACTAGAGGGAGGCAAAGAATCAGAAATTATTCAATGACTGATTTTCACCTATGGTGAAAAACTACCTCTCTGCTTAGCCTGGCCACGGGAGAGCAGAGATAACTGGAGAGCTCATGGGGTGCTAGAAAGGTTGGAAATTCCCAGTGATCCAGCAGGGGCAGGCAGAACAAGAGCTGGGAGCTCATCAGCCAAATTCAGTGTAAAACCAGACACTGCTTTTTTCCACTGCAGTGTCCTTCTGGGGGAAAACTACCCCTGACACCAGCCGAAGCCTCTGCATGAGGAGTGCTGTGCCACACAAGTCATACAGTGAGAGGGGCAGAGCCCCAGCAGTCTCCCAGCCACCCCCACACCCAGGCTTGGGGCTGGAGGCAGACAGGGCAGAGCAGCCTGATTACACCTCCCGTGGTCATTAGTCACAGATCACAGCCCTCCTCCCGCATCAGAACCAGCTATTATCAGCTATTAAGCAGGCATTTCCATACAGCTGGCTAATTTGATAATGCTGCAATTATCTTGGTTTGTTAACAAGATTAAATTGCTAATTGCTTTGATTAAGCACACAGCTCCAGGTATGGGGTGCCTCTGAGCTGGCCCAGCACAACAATGCTGTGCCCAGAGCAGCAGCTCCTCTGCAGAGACAA
This sequence comes from Formicarius rufipectus, assembly GCA_013399695.1. Taxonomy (NCBI): domain Eukaryota; kingdom Metazoa; phylum Chordata; class Aves; order Passeriformes; family Formicariidae; genus Formicarius; species Formicarius rufipectus. Next base: position 1,182,979 of record VXAU01003742.1, on the reverse strand, counting down.
GGGTAAAGCAGAAGGGGCTCATCCTCCCAAAAACTGCTTCCTGGAGCTTCCAGATCTCCATGTGATGGCCTGAAGGGGGTCCCTCTTCCTGCTCTGATTTAGTTTTGCCTTTGTCGCCACTACTGTCACCCTCCACTGGTAGCCCAGAAAGGAGGAGCAGGTGGCTTTGGGGCAAGTCAGACATGCCCAAGGCAATGCACCAACTGCACCCCCAGTCACCTGCCCTCCTCTCCCCAGGCACACCTACCTCTGTGCACTGGATTTCCTGCTACCACCAGCTGTACCCAACACTGGATTAGACTCATCTCTATGTCTCCATGCCCCAGCACCCGTGTGAGAGGAGCTGGGCAGTGCACCAAAACACACACAGGACAGAATCACTGGTTGTGCTAAGTTCCTGGCAGGGTGCTTTGGCTGAACCCTTTGGATTCAGGTCTCTGGGGAGGAAGGGAAATTCCCTTCGTATCCTACACAGTGCAAGCGAGACAACAGGAAAAGCAGCAAGTCCTGTGCCAGAGAAATATTTCCATGCTGGTTCTTCCCACATTGCCTTCCCCAAGGCTAGAGCAGCCAGGAGATGGAGAGGCTTACCTTCTTTGCCTGTGGGCTTACCACAGCTCAGGACTCATTGCTGTGGGACCTTCTCCTGAGACAAGCCCACCAGGTCTGGTGCTGGTATTGTAGTCAAAGGCTCTGCTCAAGGACCCAGCTTTGAGTTAGAAATATCCCTCATGGCACATCACAGCAGAAGCAGGGCTGCTTCAGGGCAGGGAGCCTGCAGCTCCTTTGGTGTGTCTGGCTTACTCCATCTTCCCTCAAAACAGGGGGTTTGGTGCCAGTCACTCTTGGACAATTCCCAAAGGAAACATCCAACAGTCCCCAGAAACCCAGGGGGTAAAATCCAGAGTGTCTCCCCAGAGGTTCATCAGCATCCCAGGGACAGCCTTGCTCCACACAGTGTACTTTGTTCCACTCTGAAATGTAGGCAGGGCAGAGGATGGAGAAGTCAGGTTTCACCCAGAGCACAGCAGAACATCTGTAATGTTTTCTTGGAGCCACTCCCTGCATATGTTATGCTCTGGCTCAGGAGACTGGGCAGTTTGGGGTCTGAATACAGAACAGTTTGGTGCACAAGAGTGATGTGAGACCTTTCCAAGAGATGATTCAAACCAGCCTAATAAGGATTACTACAGCTTTGACAGCCTTTGAAAAGGGAGGGTTATTTAGCTAGCCTAGCCTAGGAGTGGAAAGCTGTAGTCCCAGCAGGATGCAGCAATCGCATCAGTTCCAGAGGGGAAAGTGCCCTGGGCTTGAGCAGATCCACTCAGCAGCAGCTCTGCCCGTGGTTGGGTGCTATGCACAGCCCTCAGCATTCCTGCTGAGGATGACAGTATTCCAGGTGGCAGGAAGAGTCAATACCATTCTGCTTCCCACCATCAAACAAATAAATATACACCTCTGCAGAAAAATAAACCATCCTCACACTGCTGAAGGTCAACAGATGTATGAATTCACTCTGTGCTTTCTTCTGTGGGATGATTTATTTAAACTCAGCTACTCACCTGGACCAAGACACCCTCCAGCAGTACAGAAAGGGCCAGAGCTGTCTCACACCTGCTGGTGCCCTCCAGCATTTTCTTTCTGAAAACACAGGGATGCCTTTTTCCTTGGGTAATTTGGCCAGGATGCAACAGTGACCTTTCCCAGTGCCCTCTCACCCTCCCCAGTGAGAGGCAACACAGAACACTAACCATGTTACTCCCATGCTCTAGGGGCGGAGGGGCAGCCACGCTCTGGGATTGCACAGAGGAGGGGGGCTGTGTCTGTCACCTGGAATCCTTCGAGGCAAGGTGAAGGCTCTCCCTTCTGCCCTGCTCTGGCACAGCACCCCAGCTGTGCACTGCACCCAGCCCCTAAGGAGATGGGGAGCCCCAGAGCAGGGGGGTCTGACAGGGAATGTCACCATGGCTGAGGGATGTCAGAGCAGCCCACTGTGATTTCTCTCCTGTCTGAAGTGCTGCCAAACCTCACAAGCTGCTTGTGACAAAGCCCTTCTGTCTGGCACAGAACAACTCTGTGTGACCCACGACAGCCAAGAGGCAGCAGAGATGTGCTGAGCCATTTGGCTCCATCCTCCCCTTCATCCCACCAGGAATCCTCAGCTGGCTGCTCTCTGCTGTAGCCACACACAGTTGCACACCAAGGAAGCCTGTCAGATGCTGGCAGGACTTCCCCGAGCCAGGGACCCAAAAGGAAGGCAAAAAAGATGAGGCAGTGACAGCACCCTGTAGCTGAGGGATCTCCCTGCATGCCAGCAGTCCTTGTCTCCATGCAGAAAGAGAGAAAAGGAGACAGAAACCCCTTCCCTCAGCAGTAAGCTGCACTGCATGGAGGCACACGTGAGAGCTCAGCAGGAGACAGGAGGGGCACAGGCAGGGCAACCCGGCTACATCAGCCCTGCCTTCTCGGTAGCCCCATCTCTGGGTGGGGAGGTGAAGGTGTGGTGCTCCCTCTGCAGTCCCTCAGAGAGGCTGGTGACTGGATTCAGCCAAACAGCTGGAATGTTCCACAAATAACAGCTCTGGCAAAGGCTGGCAAAGCACTTGGAGACTCGAACAGAGCAGTTTGCAGAGAGCAAAGCATCTCCCATAGGCACCGGCCCTGCTTCAGCCCTGTGCTCACACACAGATCTGTGGTGCTTAGAGCCCACATATGTGCTCAGGGCCACAAACTCACCAACACCCCCAAATCCACAGGTACAAGGCTATCTCCCCACCCTCTCCCAAACAGAGCCACTCATCTGCAGAGAGCCCCTGCCTGCTGAAACCAACAGCCTCCCTACAGCATAGTGTGGAAGAAAAGGTTGGGCTATTTATGCTATAGGGCAGCCCAGTGAGCTCCTGCCACCACCCAGCTACAACTGCAGAGGGGAAGCCATTCCCCAGCTCCTTCAGGACCCCCCAGCAGTGCCGCACGGGGGAATTCCTGCCTTTCAGCCCTGCCTGTGCCAAGGCACACACAGATGCTCCTTCCCTGACACTATGTAGGTTAATAACATGCAATGTGATCGCAAGACACGGGGAACTGCAACACAGTGTCAATATTTAGCTTTTACACGTTCGGCTAATTAGAGAGCAACCTGTGATTCCCTCGGAAGGAGGCACGGCGGTTTGGCCCCACCTCCCTCCCCTTCTGTGTGTTCCTCGTTCAGATGGGGTAAACGTCAGCTCATTATTTCTGGAAGTTCGCTGATCACAAACGGTCTGTCCCAAAATGCTATTCCCAGGCACTGGATGTCAGAAATCATTATACTAAATAAAGCTTCTTGAATGATTCATGAGACTGGGTTTCACATTAATCAGGGAGAGATGGGCAAAGGCAGCACAGCTCCGCGGAGCGCCGTGTCGCGTTCCTGCACAGCCGGGCAAACAGAAAGGTTTGGACCTTCAAGGCACAAATCAGAGATATGGTGCTAATCAGAGGAACACCCTGGTCCCAGCATGATTAGAGTCTGACCCAGCAGAGACCTAAAGAAGCAGCAGACCATTGCCCAAATACCTTTCTGCTTCAGGAGCTCCTGTGACTCGATCACATTAATGAGCCCAGGGCAGGCGGCTGCTGCTCTGAGCACCCTGAGATGCACGACTGCTTTCCACATGAGTCCTCATGCCCAGCATAGGGACAGGCCAGTGCCTAGAACTCATTTACTGACTCCCTGGCTCTGTGCACTATGGCCTATAAAAATAAAAAAAATGTTTTCCTGAAATGCCATCAGGAGGGTCCTTCCAGGGCCAAGGCAAACAGGCTTCTGCCTGGATCCCGTGCTGCATTGCAACACAGGCTGCCCACCAAAAGGCATCTTCTTGGGACACAAATCCTTCTTCCACTGCTCCAAGACTTTGGAAAGAAGGTAGGTGTGTTCCCTCTTCGTACATGAATTTGCCTGAAAAAGCAAGCCCTGAACTCTGTGGAACAATGAAAGAAGGAGGGGTGCCCTCATCATGGCAACTGGTGAAAAGAGGTGATGAAATATGGGATTCTGTGTGCATTTTGCAGGAGCAAGTGCCCATACCTCTCCCAGCCATCCAGACTCAGCCAGCGAGCTCTTATCCACCTGCACACTGCGTCTTTGGCTTCTCCTCTGCTGCTTCCTCAAAGATTCCTGGTAAAAAGCCTCAAAGCTACAGAAATATGGTGCCAAGTATCCAGGCTGCCTGTATGGCAGGCAAAAATCCGTAGCCAGCATTGCAAATCTGGGTTCTGACATGGAGACAGCAGTGATTCTCCATGCAGCAGCAGAGGAATATCTATCAGGAGGCTGAGGAGCCGTCAGACACTCCTGCTCCCCCCTGCTGTTCCTCTGCAGCCTTCCCAGGGCTGGCAGTGAGTCACCAGTGCTGAACCACAGCAGGACTGAGCTGTTGCCAAGGGCATCTGGGGGAGTGAGGGGGTCCTGTGACAGCCTGGGCTCCCAGAGCCACCCTGCAGCCCTCGGGTGGCACATCACCCCATCCCCAGCACTCCAGCATCTCACAGAGTGGATCACCAATGCTGCAGTTCCATCAACCCCACATCCTCTTCCTCATCTGAAGTGTCCTGCCTGTGCAGGGATGATATCTCCAGGAGGGAGAGGCAAAGATAGGATGGAGGAAGCCAGCAAGTCCCTCAGCATCCATCAGAGTCTCAAGACAGGAAGACCCTCTGGCACCAGGTCCCTCTCACCACCCCCAGAACAGTCTGAACCTTCTGTAGAGATCCCAAAAGTCAGCATCCTTGTGGAGACAGGTGGGCCCCTTCCCTGCACACATGCATCTCCAACTGTAGTTGCTCCTGCACCACATCCCTGTAAGCACAGAGGCAGCTGGAAGCAGAGCTGAAATGGGAACTGGAAGCTCACCCAGAGCCTCAAACTATCGGGGCACTTCTACTTGCAAAATTACACTAGTGATAATTCACCAGATTTCACTTGAAATTTCCAACTGTGCCATCACAGCTGGGCAGGGACTGAAGGACACCAAACCCATTGGTCACTCTCTCCCATCTCTGGTAGACAAGCAAAGCCTCAGGGCAGATTTGCTGCCCTCCTTCCACCAGTGCCAGGCCCTCACTTGGGTTTTCTGTGGGATGAAATTATCTGCAGGATCAGAGCAGTCTCAGGAAGTGGCATCTCCCTTTTTCCTTATCCCCCTTATTACTGACCCATCCTGCCTGGCCATGCCAGTAGGAGTCAGAGGACACCACCCGCTCCCTCCATGGCTGTGGCTGTGCACGTCTATCAAAAGCCAAATGCAGGGCAAATGTCTGCACTACACAAGCCTGCGGAAAGTCAAAGCTCAGCTGCACTCTTGGTTACCCACATGATTTGACCTGCAATACTGTGAGATTTAATTACAGTTAAAGTTGTGCTCCATCTTCACCTGTCTCTCTCCTGGCAGCAAAAGCAAGAAGTGAGCCCGTGCTTCCTGTGCAAGTGTGGGTATGATGATTGGTTTTTGTGGCTTTCTCTGTACTGGTGAATGAAATGTGCCTGAGCTGACTCTAGCACCAAAACTGGGTGTCAGGGAACAGAACATGTCCTGCTCTTAACCCCTTCTCTGATACCACGCTGTCTCTTCTGTCAGTGCTCCTGCCAGTGACAACTCCTAGCCCTGCTGGCCGTGGTCTGGAGAGGACTGCCTGGCCCATGAGAAGCCCTGGCCTGACATGCTCCAGCAGGTTAACGATGAGCTTGGGAATGGCCCTTGGTTTTGTTGAATTCAATTTTGGGGATGTGTTCTGGGTGCTGGAGGACAGTGAAACCACGCAGGGCAGAGACGTGGTGGAGGGAAGGGATGCAGCAGCACTTGGAGATTGCAAGTTGCTGTAAGACGGAGGCAATGCATATGCTCAAGGCACATGGGAATCCTCCAGATAGTAAATCTCTGCTTTGAAATGCCTGACCTTACACTGCAGCATCTCCCTGCTCCCTCTCCAGAGGCTCTCCATCTATATAAAAGATAGCCACCACTGCGGTGTGACTCTCCAGATTTCCTCATGTTTCCAGTTACAGCCATGGAGTCCAACTGCAAGCAAAGGTCTCCAGCAAGTTCAGTGAATGCTCATTAATCTTTCCTGGCTCAGACACCCAATGGGCTCAGTAAAACTCCAGTCCAGGAGAGTTCTAGGCTGTCAGAGACACGGGCTGTTGCAGGCCATACACCCTGAGCCTATCCTATGCCTCCTGCAGATGGATGGAAACGAGTCATGTTGTGGCAGGGGATTGGACATGCAGGTGTATCCAAGGGCTCCAGGGACTGAAGGAGGCTGGTTGAATAATTTTAAGCATGGAGAAGGCTGATATCCCCATGTCAGCAGCACTTACAGAGACCCTGTGGCTCTAGAAGGAAGATGGGGGTTGTAGAGGTGGAATTCCCCCAGAGTTTATGTCCCACTCTTCTCCTCCTTCTGCTTGGAGGATGCTGCCATCGCAGCTTGGCTTGCTCTCCCCATCACTCCCTGGGCTGGCTCCAAAGAGGGGCATAGGAATGGAGACAGCTGATGGCACAGAAATGGCAGTAGCCAGTGGAACAGGAAGGAGAAGCCCAAACCTCTCTGACTGGAGCAATCCCTTCCCAGAGCTCAGGGCACAAACACACCAGCAAGCACAGAAACCACCAGGAAAAAAAGAGTATTAGGGAGAGCCCATGTATTTAGTATTAAATCTTTGCCACTGAGAACACAAGACCAGGCTTTTGCATCTGCCCTAATTTAGCTCTTTCCCTCTGGAAAGGACTATTTGTGAAATGCTTTGTGCTCATGTCCCCAGCATTAATCAGCCCCCATCAGCCGCTGGCTCCACGGATCCCCCTGCACTTGCAGGTGCACTGCTCTATCCCACCCTCCCACGTGGCAGGTACCCAACGGCTCTGGCCTTTCACAAGAGATATCCAAGGGGCTGAAAAGTGCTTAAAGATTTTTCCTTTAATTAAAGGATCTCTGCAGACATGCTATATTCATATATATTTTCCACTATTTTTTTAAATTTACTGCTACATCAGCTATTTAAAAAAAAAACAAAACAAAACAAAACAAAAAAAAAAAAAAAAAAAAAAAAAAAAAAAAAGAAAAAAAGAGGAAGAAAGGAAGGGAGCTGCCACAAGCTGAGCGCCTTTTGGGATGAGTCACTGCAGCACTGAAATGGCTGCTGGCTTCAGCCTCACCCTGCCTCTGCAAGTCACTTCCAAACTGCAGAAGAGACCACAGCAAGAGGTTTTGCCCCCCGTGCCCGCCTGGAGGATTTGCAGTGTGGTTATCAACATAATCCGCCCTGGGTTTCGGTGGGCAGAGACCTGCCTTCCTCAAGAAAGGAAGATGGGGGGAGACATGAAAGGAAGAGATGGCGAGTTGTTTCCAGCTGACCTGATTTTCTGCTTGTTCCCGTCTCCACATCACCGCCAGTTAGTTCAGGAGTGGCGGTGGGGGCACTAGGCTCACCCGTGCCACAGGGAGCTGTGCTCTCCCAGGGCATTTGCAAACCCAGCTGAGTTGAAGAACGGCCCTTACACCTCAATTTGCTGGGAAAGAGCCTTAAAATGGGAATCTCCCTTTCCTGCCACAGCTTGCCAGTGTCAGTGTGAAGTCAGGCCAACAAGCTCTAGTCAGCTCATGGCAGACTCAGGATTTTTGCCTCTGAGTGTGTGCAGAAAAGGGAAATTCACCTCAGGTGCCATGGATGCTACAGCCAAGTCCCCTCTGAAGGGTTCTGTGATGCCAGCACAAATCTGCACAAGGCCTCTGCAGCCTGGGAGGTGAATTTCCCTCTTCTGCAGCTGCTTCCAACCAGGGCTTTGAGGTGCAGCAAGAGATATGGAGGTGTCTCCCCAACCTCTTCCCAGGGTGATCCCTCCAGCCTGAGGGCAATAGGGGCATTGTCCTGGCAACACCTGACCTTGCTTCCCAGTCAAACTACAGCTCCTTCACATAGCTCAGGGACACTTAGCAAACCTTCAGGTGCTGGGAGAGCTGATTTTGGTGGATAGGGCTCAGATCTACTCTATGGCAGGGCATAAATGGGTCTCTGGTGCAGACACAAAGCGCCGGATGGCGTGGGCGCCCTTGCAGCACCAAGCATGGCTCCTTCCCTGAAAAATGGCTGGATGAGAACTATTTTCAGAAGGGAAAAGAAAATTCGCCCTGATCACCGTATGTCAGTGACAGGCGGAGAAAACCCCACGTGGGAGCCAGCCCTCCTCCCACCCTGTGGGCTGCTCCCCGCTGGGGCTCAGCACCCACTGTCAGCTGGGCTCGAAGCTGCCTGGAGCAGACAAAGATGGGCATGTTTATCTTGCAGCTTCCAGGGATGCTCAACCATCCCTAATTGCCATAAAAATAAGTGCTTTTTGCTTCATATCACAGAACAGAGGAATTTCCCTTTCATTCCCTCACGGGTTTTTTTATTTTTTTGTGTGTGTGTGTGTGTTTCTTTTCTGAGGCCTCCCTCAAAGTCATCCCTCCCCCCTCGCTCCGCTGCCTCCTTCCCATGTAAACAAGCACAGGCACACACAGTCTGACACATCACACACACGGAGACACGCTGATGGCCCTGCAGCGTCCAGCGCTGCCTGGCACAGGGACAGGGCTGGCAGCACACGCGGGAGGCGGGCATACGGGCAGCGGGGAGGATGCTCGCCACCAAAAAGAGCTCTCAGTCCGCCTCGTGCAAGCCTGGAGAAGGTTGAGAGCCCTCAGGCTCCAACCCCTGGGCCTGGAATCAGGAAGGATGGCTCGGATGCAGAGGGTGGTGTGAAGCCTCGCCCCGGTGCGAGCCGCCCGTCTGGCACAGCTGCTCTGTGCTGGCTGCCGGAGCAATGAGCCATCGCTGCGGGGACATGCAGCCCCGGCCGTCACCCCGAGAAGGTCTCTTTCCCATATTCTCCGTCCCCTCTCTCCGCTCCACCAGCTGATTTCTGGGGGAGTTGGTGTGCTTGCAGTGCTCCCCAGGCTGTCTGGGGATGGCCCCCGGCGGCGGTGGCAGCTCGCTGACCTGAAACCCAGGGTGTGCCGTGCCCGGGACTCGCTGCTTTCATCCACCTCCAGTGAGCCTTTAAAGAGACACTGGGCAGCTCAGCAAGACAGAGGGGCTTTCACACCTGCACACCTCTCGTTCCAAGAAGCAAGATGGAGCTGAGTCTCACGGAGGGCGACTGCGAGGGCAGGGGTGCCTCGCCTGCCCGGCGCGGGGCGGCACCGCTGCTGGGACCCGGCTCGGCCTGAGCGCCCACGACACGGGACCGCCCGGGAACCCCCAGCTCCGGGGGCTCGGCCCCGAGGGCAGCGCTCCCACTTGGGCAGCTTCGCAAAGAACCGGACTAGCCCGGGGCTGGGTGAGGCTGGTACCCCCACCGCGGCTCCCACAGACGTCCCGTGAGCTCTCTCGGCTGCCAAGAGACTTCCAGCAGGTAAGACAAAGGGGACAGGTAGGGGTACCCACTCCTGGTTCAGATTCCCGACTAGGCTCCGCGTGGCAGCTGCGGCGGTGCCTTGCACGGAACTGTGCCCAGATGCCAGCCGGTTCTACTAAAACCAGGTATCCGGTCTTGTGCTCAGGGTGGGCTCTCGCGAGGAACAGGGTGGGCTCCCGCCGGGCATCGCCA
>VXAU01003742.1:1159193-1172935 GCA_013399695.1 Formicarius rufipectus | reverse complement strand
GCTGCGGCGGGGGCGGCGCCGAGGCAGGTGAGCGGCGGCGAGGGCCGGGCTCCGCCAGCGGGATGCTGCGGGCACCGCGGCACCGGCACCCGGGGAGGGCAGGGAAGAGGAGCAGCGGCATCCCGGGACGCGACTGGGACCGGCATCCCCGGGGCTGGGTGGAGGACCCGCGGCGCCGTCATCCCGGGGAGCTGCAGGCGCCGACATCGCGGGGCGCGGCGAGGACCGTGAGATCGGTAACACAGGGACCGGGGCATCGGCATCCCGGAAGCCTGGGGTACCATCCCCGGGCATTGCAGGGATCAGCGTCCTGGGGCGCGGCGGGGACCTCGAGCACCGGCATCCCGGGGTGAGAGGGCAACCGGAGCATCGGCGTGCAGGGATGAGCGGGGAAGCGAGGCACCGACATCCCGGGGTAAGCGGGGAGCCGCCGTGCCAGCACCCGTATCCCGGGATGCTGCTGGGACCCAGGGCGCAGAGACACTCCACGTCTCTCTGCGGACGAGTGTAGGGGAGTCCCTCTTCCAGGAGTTGCATCTCTCCCTCCCCACGGAAGGGCACATGNGCACGGAACTGTGCCCAGATGCCAGCCGGTTCTACTAAAACCAGGTATCCGGTCTTGTGCTCAGGGTGGGCTCTCGCGAGGAACAGGGTGGGCTCCCGCCGGGCATCGCCAGCCCTCTGCCCTGCACAGAGCTCGAAGACGCCCAGGAGGAGCAGGGGGGAGCGCAAGGCATCGACCACCGGAGATCTGGGACCGGGGGCTGGGAACAGGGAATAGGGGACCGGGNCGAGGGCCGGGCTCCGCCAGCGGGATGCTGCGGGCACCGCGGCACCGGCACCCGGGGAGGGCAGGGAAGAGGAGCAGCGGCATCCCGGGACGCGACTGGGACCGGCATCCCCGGGGCTGGGTGGAGGACCCGCGGCGCCGTCATCCCGGGGAGCTGCAGGCGCCGACATCGCGGGGCGCGGCGAGGACCGTGAGATCGGTAACACAGGGACCGGGGCATCGGCATCCCGGAAGCCTGGGGTACCATCCCCGGGCATTGCAGGGATCAGCGTCCTGGGGCGCGGCGGGGACCTCGAGCACCGGCATCCCGGGGTGAGAGGGCAACCGGAGCATCGGCGTGCAGGGATGAGCGGGGAAGCGAGGCACCGACATCCCGGGGTAAGCGGGGAGCCGCCGTGCCAGCACCCGTATCCCGGGATGCTGCTGGGACCCAGGGCGCAGAGACACTCCACGTCTCTCTGCGGACGAGTGTAGGGGAGTCCCTCTTCCAGGAGTTGCATCTCTCCCTCCCCACGGAAGGGCACATGGTGCGGGGGTCCCTCTGGAGAGCTGTGCAGCCGGCGTTGGGCTGCCCACTGGCAGCAGGCAGCCGAGCTGTTGGTAATCACCCCCTTCTGCACCCTGAGGCGAGCTGGGAGTTCCCCCCGTTATCTCCATCCCCAGACCTGGGCATTTTGATGTTCTCTCATTGTGCAGCAGCAGCTTGTGTTCTGCTTGCAGGGAGCAGTCAGCAGTGGGAATCCCCCTTCCATTCCTCCCACTGCCCTTCTGGTAAACCCCACACGGCCCGAGGCAGGGCTTGGTCTTGAGCATCTTCAGGCCGATGTGCACAGGGACGCTCAGAGATGGGGATGGGCTCTGCAGGGGCGATTTTGGATGACCCAGCGAATGGGGACACCACCCTGCAGGAGCTGGGAGGCCACCCAGCCCCACTACCCCCCATCAGGAACCCATGTGGGGAATCCCCCAGCCCCATGGACATCCCGCACTGGATCTGGTTACAGTCACCACCCTTGCACACCTGCGACGTGCAGGGTCACAAGCCCGAGGTGACAGGGCATTTAAGTCTGGGCTACAGGCAAAGGATAAAGGATTCCTCCTTCTCTATGCATTTCTAATGGCTCCTTTGAGACAAGCCACACAACTCCCTGCTGGGAAACCTCACTGAGCTGTAAGTATAGGGTTTTTTATTTGGACCGTTAATTTAAGTCTATTGTATGTGGCTGGAAAAGACCCTGTGTGCAATACTCCCTGCACTTGCTGCCTCCTCACTTGAATGTCTATTAGCACCTTCCTCTGCACTCCCTTGGGTCCCCTCTGACAGGTAGAATAAATATACATAACTTCTATTTGAAACCTTTTGAGAAAAAAAAAACAACTATGTTGTCAAGGGAAACTCTTCTAGCATTTCTTATAGATATGCTTGATCTGTTTTTATAATTTTTTTACATAGCTGTATGTATCAGACATTTTTTTCCTCCACAATATAGGTATTCAATTGAATGCCCAACACCCAGCTCACACTGGGCTTGTGTAATTCTGATGGTTGTCTCAAAATAGCTTATATTTTAACATTTATCAGAAAGAGACTGGCTTTATCTGTTCCATTTTTCAATCATTCATGGAAATTTCAGGTTAACTAAAGAAAAATTTTGCAAATTCACTTTATCCCAGACAGACACATTTGTATTCTCTGTCTCTTGTGCTTTAAAATAAAATATCACCCAACCTTCCTAAAGTAAGCTTCTGTTTCCCAGCTGATACCCCTGCAAATGTGAGTGGGGCACATGCTTTGTTGATCTGACAGGGGAGATCACACCAGGTCTCGGTTGAAACCTCAGTACTGTTCTAAAGCAGAGCTTAGCTGATCATGGAACAAGCAGGGAAGAGAGTTATAAAACTATTAATTGCTGCTTTAGGTTCTTAGATGAAAGCTGTATGTGGGCAGAAATAATTTGTTCTGTTCAGAAGAGAACATCAGAAAGGAGCATCTCTAGCAGTTTGTGACCCTTCTGCTTGCTCTGCTTCTAGCACAGGAGGGATTTCCCCACAGACCCCTGGAGGGTCCTGACATCCACCTTTTTATATTGAGCTGAGAAAGAGGTGGGAGCTGGCTCCCTCCTGGCTCTCAGGGTTTGGCAAGGCTCTCTCATAGCCACATCTGTGCACTGGGGATAGTCCTGCTGAGCTGGAGCATCACTGCAGGCTTGTCCTGCTGTCCTGGACTGTCCTACACCTCAGCCCAGCCCCAAAACCACCTTGCCTTTGATTTTGGTGGCATTTTGCCTGACCACCCAGAGTGGCTGCACTATAGGGAGGATGTGGAGAGAGTGTGAGGCTGTTTTTGAGACGAGCTGAATCCCCCAGATGAGCCCCCTGGGCTCCCGTCTATGTGTGTTTGTAGCCTGAATGCATGAGCATCCTTCTGGAAGGAACCTGGATTAGTCATCCACACCCCACAGATGGGCTGTGTGATGTGTTCTCTGGAAAACTAATCTGGCACTGAAATTCCATTTTATCCCTGAAAATAATGTTTACACCCCTTTTTCTTTCTTGCTTTTTTTCTTAAGCATTAAAAGAGTTGATCCTTCTCTTTCTTCCCTCTCTTTTGAAAGGCAAAACAATGAGTCCATTAAGCTCTGAGGTCTATCACAAGTGAGTTTCCTCCTCCAGACAGGGTGTAATGGAAGCGCTGGTGTTGTGGTGCAAAGCTGTGTCTTTAAGGAGCCCTGGCTGGGAGGTGCAGTGGACTTAGCAGATGCCTTTGCCAGGCTATTTCACACAAATCTGGCATTTGCTGCACCCACAGCCCTGCTCAGCTTAAAAAACAAACCTCTGGGGTTTAACACCTGCTCTGTTACCTGTCTCTAAAAGTTTGAAAAATTCTGTGGGTGACACAAGACAGGAAAAAAGTAAACCCTTAACCAAGAGAAGTAGTGCCCCTCAACACCCACCACACCATGACAAGAGCAGGGGGACCCCATGAGTACAGGGCTGCTCTGTGTGTCCCCTGGTGTTTCGATGAATAAAGGAGCTGAAAAAAAATCTGATTTCAAGATGATGCAGAAAGATCACAAACCTTTTATTTGCCTCTCTTTTGCTTCTGATCAAGACAGGTAAATGCATCTGAAGGTGTGAGAACACTTCTCTTTCTTAGGTGTTTTAACTGCTTTCCATTAGAAGATGGAATTTCTGCTGCACAGAAAAGCCCAGCTCCCCGAAACTTATAAGTTCCTAAAACACTGGAAAACAAAACTTTGAGTTTTTATTTCCTCACTGACACACAGATTTTTATTCAGTCATCGATGATTCTGAATCATGCTTTTGTTATGTTTCAACATTAAAAAAATAATATTAATATTTTACATGACAGAACACACAAGAAGAAACAAAACAAGGCAGTTGAATTGTTTTGACACTTCTTCCACTGGAAGTCTCCCTAAAACTGACACCTTCTGTGACAATACTTTGATTTTGGCAAAACTGCCAGTGCTGCTGGGAGGATTGCACCATCTAAGGACTTTTTGACCAGGTCTAATTAGCTGCGTAGGTAGTGGGACTACAAAGCACTTTGGCAGAATCACAGCAGTAGTGATTTGATGAGATCTAATTTTTCCTCAGGGATGCTCTTTGGGGGATAAATCCTCTCTTCAGTGACTAATTACCTGTTTGAACGAGGAGATCGCCATGGATGAGGTGCTGGAGGTGCAGTGAACTGCCTTCTTCAGGCCACTAACAACCTGCTAAGGGAGAAACTTTAAGAGGTAAAAAAAGCAAGGAAAAGTTTCACCTGGAAAAATCATTGGCTGTTTTATTTTTAGCTTCCACACCACAGAGAAACAACTGCCTAAAGCTGTTTCTCTTGCCTCCCCTCTCCTTGGCCCTCACTTTTCAAAATTCAAACATCCCTCCTCACTCCCCAGGGTGCTTCTGGCCCCCCCTCACCTAGAAGCACCCAGACTGGGGGGATCCCTCTGTCCCTTCCAGCCCCGCTGTCTCGTCCACAGGTGAAACCAGCTCTTTCTCTGCTGATCATGGTCAACAAGACCTTAAATTACTGGGGTCCCAGTTTTGAGGAGGACGTTATCAACATCAACGTGGGCGGTCTGAGGAGGCGGCTCAGCTCCAGTGCCCTCTCCAAGTTCCCCGACACCCGCCTGGGGCGCCTGCTCTCCTGCGACTCAGAGGAGTCCATCCTGCAGCTGTGCGATGACTACGACGTGAGCGCCAGGGAATTCTACTTCGACAGAAACCCCGGATTCTTCCTCTACGTCCTCCACTTCTACCAGACAGGGAAGCTGCATGTCATGGAGGAGCTGTGTGTCTTCTCCTTCTGCCAGGAGATCGAGTACTGGGGCATCAACGAGTTCTTTCTGGACTCCTGCTGCAGCTACCGCTACCATGAGCGCAAACTGGAGAGCCGGCACCACAACTGGGATGAGGAGAGCGAGGTCAGCAGCGTGGACACGTCCCCTGATGAGATCTCTGACATCAACCACGACCTGCTGCGGTACCGCACGCTGCGCTGCGGCAACGTGCGCAAGCGGCTCTGGCTCACCATGGAGAACCCAGGCTACTCCATCCCCAGCAAACTCTTCAGCTTCGTGTCCATCAGCGTGGTGCTGGTTTCCATAGCCACCATGTGCATCCACAGCATGCCCGAGTACCAGAAGGTGGATGAGAATGGCAATGTGCTCGATGAACCCATCCTGCACAAGCTGGAGTATTTCTGCATCTCCTGGTTCACCTTCGAAGTGTCTTCCCGCCTCCTGCTCTCCCCCAACCCCAGGAAGTTCTTCAAGCACCCACTGAACTTGATTGACATTGTCTCAGTGTTGCCCTTCTACTTCACCCTTTTGGTGGATGTGACCATGGGCAGTGACTCAGAGCTGGGCAACCTGGGCAAGGTCGTGCAGGTGTTTCGTCTCATGAGAATATTCCGAGTGCTGAAACTGGCTCGGCACTCCACTGGACTGAGGTCACTGGGGGCCACCTTGAAGGTAAACTGGCTCTCTATCTCCTTATCTACTCCTTTAGTCTTTGGACAAGAAGAGACCTCAGGGAATATTGGAAGCACCCATTCCCAGTGGGCTCTGAGGTCTGGGTGGTGCCTGGCAAGCTTCCCTGTGGGGTTGGGCTGGGCTGTTGGTGTGTCTGCTAAAGCAAACAAGTGTGAGGAGCACTGCATGAGTCCTTCTTTTTACACACACTCAGTTTGACCTGAGTATCCACCCCATTTTGCTCCATGCAGAACTGGTGATTCCAGGGACTCAGCCATTCCACTGTGGTGTGAAGGCCTTATTGCACAGCACTGGAATGGACTCAGCCAGGTGTAGTTGGATGGGGATGTCCCACCAGAAGTGAGTCAGTGCTTAGCTGGGCTGTGAGTGACCTGTTGAGCAGGTCCCAGGCCACCCATCAGCTGCTGGGTATGCCAACACCAGCTGCTCCTGTCCCTAGGCTGGGTGAAGGGGGAACCTCCCAGGGGCATGTTGCCAGCTAACCTTTGGTGTTTGCCCATCTAGGGAGCCATAGAAGTCCTAATCTAGGTGAGCTGATGCTCCAGGATTCACTGAGGTTGGGACTGACACATGGGTAACTATAAGTGGCACAAAGCAGCAATAGAAAAGCAAAGGGTGAGCTGCAGGGCCTGGGGCAACCAGCCTCAAGCAGGGTCTGTGCCCTCAGCAAAGCCTGGGCTACCAGCTGCTGCCCCTCAGTGTGATGGGAAACTCAGCATGTAGGGTTGGGGAAGGCTGGTCCCAGAACCATGCTATCCTGAGGAAGAAGGGCTGGATGAGGAGATGCTGAGACAGTGAAGGACCAGGATCCAGGCTTCCCGTGACACCCCTGCATGTTTGATGAGAGGTCCACATCCTCTGTAACATGCCCCAAGGCTGTGTTTCTCCAGGCCCCCTCCACAGCAATCCTCACCTCTTTAGACCAAAGGCAGCTTGAAATCTGTCACCAAATCATCACCATTCCATCACTGCAGCTCAGCAGAGTGGCATGGACCAGCCTCCATGCCTGGTGTGGTTCTGCTCTCCCTCACCATCTCTCCCTGCTCCCTTCCCCCTGTGCTGAGTGCCATGTGTTCTCTGCAGGGAAGACAAGTCTCCTCCTCACCTCCTGTGATTCCACAGAAAATCCAGCCTGGTGCAGAGGCCAATCAAACTCAGCCTTTAATTGTGTCTGGTTCTCAGTGACCACACCAAGAGGAATCTTAAAACTGATCCTTGATCCTGCCAAGATGCAGGGTGACACATGCTCCCAGTGTTCCACCACACACGAGGCTTGTGCTGAGCACGGGGGGATGGCAAACAGGGCAAACAGCTCCTCTCCTCAAGGTCTGCCCTAGGCCCCAGGTTCAAACCAGAAGACTGTTTTTTCAACCATTGCTTGTGCGAATAACTCTGTACTTTCCCCCTCTTCAAAGAGCCAGTGTGCCAAACAAATGGCCAAGAAAGTAATCTTCCTAGCAGAGCCTGAAATTCAACCAAAGGGACGCCCTCCCACTGCCTGGCATGGGACAGAGCTGCAGTTCCTGATGCTGCTGCCATCACAGGGATGAGTGGCTGGGGACACCCTGTTTTCAGTGCTGCAGCAGTGGCAGAGCCAGCCTGGGGTGTCCTGGCATCGGCAGGACTGGGCTGCCAGGCTTGGACCCATTCCCATGGCTGAGTCACAGAGAAAAGCAAACCTCGAGTGTGACTGGTGTTGGGGACGGGCAGCAGGAAAGGTCTTCTGTCAGCTTCTGCTGTGAGGCAGGATCAGCCCAGTCCAGCACTAATCCTGCAGAGTCCACAGGGCATCAAAATATTCGCAGCACTCTCCAAGCCTGATGAAAACAGGGTTCAGGGAGCGTTGTTTGAAATGAAAGATGCCTAAAGTCCTACCTGCGTTCTACTTATTTCTGAACACTCACCTCGAAAGAGCCCTGACAAGTGACAGACCCGTCTAAAATCACTGGTGAAATCTGAATAAATTTGCACACGTCTGTGCTCCATCCGAGCGTGAGCAACACGTTGCAGCAACTCAGGGACTGGTGGGCTCTTCTGCATATTATTAAGCAGCAGATGAGATCCGGGGAGCCGGCAGCATCCCGGCTCTGGCTTCTGCCGGGGGGCTGAATCACCCAGTGATGTGCTGGAAAGTGCCGCTTCCCGGGGACTCCGGAGCCAGCTGTAAATGGGGATGAGTGAAGATACAAATCTGACGCAGCAGCTTGGCGTTGTGATTTACTGGGCACATAAATTACAACGTCTTGTTAATCATGATTTACTTCCTATTGCAAGAGTAGAAATCAGGAGCAAAGCGGTAAGGGCTGTTAACAGCCAGGAAGTGGGAGCGATGCCTCTGGCAAGCTGAGTGATTGTTCCCCTGTCACGAAAGTGCTAGCAGAGGGAATTCTGCCATTTGTGCATTGTGAGCCCTGAACCATCCTCAGATTGCTTGAGGCCCGATCCAGGGTCTGCTTAATTTGAGGAGAGGTTTCTCAGGTGTCTCTGCTCTCCCTTCCTCTGCTCCACATCCATTTCCACTACTGCAGCTCTGTGAGTGTGGGTTTGGAGTCTGGCTCCCACTGGCAGTCAATAGGTGTTGGGTCCTGGGTAATTGCAGCACCTGCAGGGATCTATAGGAGTTTCTGTCTGACCCCCCAGGGGTCTAAATACACAAACAGGTTGGAAGAGCCAGGGCTGCACAACCCTGGACAGCAGATGCATCACAATTCTGTCACTACCACGGGCCATCTCTGCTCAGTCCCCACACTGGTATCTCTGGCTAGGCTCAAACTGGACTCTTCCATTCTGATTGTCTTGTGCTGTACTGGAGGAAAGATGTACATTTGGCAGGAACCTGGAGAGACTGCTGCTGTAGGAGGCTTTCTGCTGGAATCTTGTATTATACAGCATTACCCTGTCCAAGGCTGTCTAAGTCTGTATCCCACCTGAACCATGGCTAAACGTGCATCCCACCTGAACCCCACCTTCTCCCTCAATCAGTGAGCAAACATTGCAGTTTAGCAAATAAATGGCTGCAAATAGGTGGCAGCCAGTGCCAGAGGATCATCTGGGAATTTCTGGAGCCTCCTTCGTGCTGCAAGCCCTGACCCTGCTTGCAAATTGAAGCAGCAGGAGCTATTGAGCTGCCTAGGTTCCCCTTCGCCTTCTCTCTTTAACACATCCCAGGGCCAGAACCAATACTCTTTAAAAATGTATGAGGTTATTCTGCACTGCTGCTGCCCAGCTGGGATGTACAGACCTGCTGTTAAGCTCCAGCCAGGAGCATGGCAGGTGATACATCCTTGAAACTTGGTGGCTCTGCTGTTTGTCCTCCTCGAGGAGCTCCCTCAGAACTGCTCTAGGGCATTTGCAGCCACAGGTGGGGTGAGCTACAGAGAGGGAGGAAGAGGAAGGAGGAGATTATCTCCCCTCAGTATTACTGGAATTAACTGAGCAGCTTTTGCCAGCAGCCTAAACAAAGTCTCCTCACTCTCTGACATGAATCCACCTCCCTTAGGTCTTGTCTTGACCACAGAAGCCTTTTCACACATCTGCTGCTTTTTGCTTTGCTCACATGTTGTTTCCTTTAGTCATTATGTGGTCTCCAATAAAGCATTCTCTGCCTGTTGGGAGACTGGGAAAAAATCCCCATGATCAAAGCTCTACTTTCCTTTCCCGAAAAGATGAAGAGCAAGCTGGCAGGTCAGTGGGCAGAAACATCCAAGAAATACACTTGTGACAGTCAAAAAGGGATTCGACAAGCCATGTTGGGAGGATGGTGGTGGCAGTCTGCCCCCTGGAAGTTCCCTTCCTGGCGTGACTTGCTGCCTTGTCCTGCAACTGCCCACTGCCTCTGCCCCCGGGGCTTCTGGCACAGGATTCTGCTTTGTTCAAATATTAAGACTATCCAAAGAAAGATTGTGGCACAAAGGTTTTGGTTTGAAACCAGAGAAATGATGGCTTCTTCAAGGAGCATTGCATGCCTCTGCCATCAGCCTGTCCCCCCAGGTCCTCCATGCCCACCTGGGAGGTTGGGTGTCCCATGGCTCCATTCCCATCAGGGCCTCCAGACCCCTCAGGCCAGGGCTCATCATGTTGGGGATTGTTACACCCTGTTGGATGAGTGTTAAGACCAGCCCATGTGGACACTGGATGGATCTCTGGATGGACCAGATGACCAGGAATGCTTGGATCTATGACAGGTCTGAGGTTCTCTTGGAGTGTCCCATGGAAGAGCAGCAAAACCTGAAGGGAATGTAATTATCTCAGAGACAATAGTTTCCGCAAGAAAACTGCTTTACACGTGTGTAACAAAGGTTTACATGGATGCTGAGACTGTCAATGGTGTTGGGATATAGGAAGACCAGGACTTTGGGGCTGTGATTGTGGGGTCCCCAGGGAGACTGGGGCTAAGACCCAGCTGAGGGCTGAGCTGAGCCACAGCAGAGGCCACATCTTCCCTGAGTGCACTGCCAGCAACTCAGGAAGGTACAAATCACTTCTCTTAGTGGCTGCCTATTAGGTGGTTTCTGGGAATCTGCCAGGATAAAAGAAAAATATGCTCGATATCGTTAGCTGAGATCAGGTTGGAATGAGTGCTGAAGGCAGGGGAGCAGCCTCTGCTGGACATCCCTGGCTGAAGAGCAGAAGTCTGCCTTCCCTCCTGGCACTTGCAGGCTGGTGTAATGCAGAGAGGTGGCTGTGGGTGCCAGGAATGACTCCTGACTGCACCACTCACTCCATGTGTGGAACACCCACACATATCTCAATCCATCCCAGCCTGTCCCTACAGTGGGACATCTCATCTCAGAGATGGATAGAGGCACTGAGATCCACAAGAGAGGTGTGCAGGGCTGTATTTGCAGTGTGGGATCCCAGTGCCCTGGCTATCATGGGTGTGGTGGCTCCCACTGACTGCTGCTCTACTTTGCTTTCCAGCACAGCTACCGGGAGGTGGGGATCCTGCTGCTCTACCTGGCTGTGGGGGTCTCTGTCTTCTCTGGAGTGGCCTACACTGCCGAGAAGGAGGAAGATGTTGGCTTTGACACCATCCCAGCGTGCTGGTGGTGGGGCACAGTCAGCATGACCACTGTGGGCTACGGCGATGTGGTGCCTGTCACAGTGGCAGGGAAGCTGGCTGCCTCGGGCTGCATCCTGGGGGGCATCCTGGTCGTGGCACTGCCCATCACCATCATCTTCAACAAGTTCTCCCACTTCTACCGCAAGCAGAAGGCGCTGGAGGCGGCCGTGAGGAACAGCGGGAAGAAGGACCATGAGGAGGTGGAGAGCATCTCCAGCCGTGATCATGACTCGGAGGCTCTGAGCGAGACCTCCCTGGACAGAGGCAGCCCTGACCGCCGTGGTCTGACCCCTGGTGCCCACTCCAGCCCCTGACCCACAGCTCTGTGGCACTGGGGCACGTGGGACCTGCTTGCTTACGGCGAGCACGGCATGGCTGCTGCACAGGGACACAGCAGAGGAGCTGGGCTCCCCCTGTCTTGCACCACAGCTGGCATGGCCCCTGCCCTGCCAAGGACAGGAGGGGTGGGAGGAGATGCCCAGTGGGTGCTGGCTGCTTCCAGCCTCTGGGATGCAGTGGTTGGGTCACCCTGGCTGTGTTTTAGCCCTCACCCTGCTCCTCCATGGCTGCAAATTGGGGCTGTGGTGCTGGACATACCCCTGCCAAAAAGGGAGGGAGAAAAAAGAAATGCAGGTGACCCCTTACCAGGCACTGCCCTCGCTGGGTAGAGGGGTATTTTCCTCTGCCATGAGGCTGTTTGTTGTCCAGGGTGAGACTAAATAACTCGAGGGTGAGGCAGCCCCTGAACAGGCTGGCTGCCCTTGCAGGTCCTCTGCCAGGTCAGCGTCAAGTCCAGGCCCAGCCTTGTCCTACCCCCAACTGGAAACAGCCTCAAAGGCTCAACTGCTCCTCCAGTCATTAAGAAAAGGGGGCTGGAAATGGGTCTGTACAGGAGGAGAGGTGGTGTCAGCTCCGGGTGAGCCCCACTGTCCTCAGTCCCTGCAGTGGGATCAACTGCAGCTGGGGTTTATCTGCTCTCCTGCACTGCCACAGCTGGGATCCCCTGGGGCTGGGGCTGTGCTGGGAGCATGGCACAGCCAGGAGCACTGTTCGTGGAGAGAAGGCACCAGCCAGGGATAACCAGGCAAAAGGGAAGTTGTCATCTAAGGCAGGAGCAAGGGGTTCAAGCTGGGGGAACTGCAAAGCCATCCCCAACAGGGCTCTCCCCACAAGCCCTTTGCTCCCTGGCACTCTTATGCCATGGGAGCCCAAGGGCTCCAGCAGTCCATGATGGGGTAGAAGAGACAACCAAAGCCAGCTGTGCTTGGCACATGCTCTGATCCCCCTCACCACAGCCCCCACCCCAGCTTCATTCTGCCTCTTCTCTCCTTGCCTCATGGCCGGGCAGGGGCAGGAGGGCTGTGAGGAGGGGGGTTCACACTGCTTTGTGTGTCCTTGTGCCCCCAGGGAGCTCAGCTCCCCGGGTGCCAATGCACTCACCCTTCCCCTGCCTGGAGGGAGCACCCCCATGCCCGTGGGAGAGCTGGGGCAGAGGACACCCTGCACTGCTCCTTGGTGACCAAGCACCTCACAGCCGGGCAGGGAGGTCTGCCTGGAGCACCAGACTCCCTTCCTGCCTGGACCCCCAAGCCCCCTGAGCACATTTGGGGCTGCTCCCAGCACAGCATTAATTCCCTACAGAGTTTTTCACTGCCCTCATGGATCTCTGTTTGGAAATTGTGCAGCTCTGCTATGCACAGAGAAATAAACCCAGCATTGCCTGTTCAGAGCAAGTGCAATGTGCATCCTGCAGTCCTCAAATCAGCTCAAAAACACATTGGTGGCTGCAGGATGACCCCAGCCACCTGCATCATGGGGTTTCCTGCTGGCTGTGGTGGCTGGGTGTTCCAGCACAGACACAGTTGCTGGTGCTGGCTCTGCCTGTGGTGATCTGCTGACCATGGGCACCAAAAGCCAAACCAATGCCAGTGCAGGTCCAGCCTTTCTGAATCCCAGTGAGACCCAGGGAGGGTCCCCAGGGAACACTGGTGTGGGATGGGAGGGTGTTCACGCTTCTGGCATCATCAAGTCTTCCAGTATTGATGGTTTGTGGTCCGCTCTGTGCTTAGTCTTGCTGTGAGCTGGGACTGGTGAGAGGCTCTGCCTGCTCCAACTGGCTCCCCCTGCACTGTTACTTGAATAAAGGAAGGAGTTTCCCCTTCTCACCATAAATATTCCAGTAGCAAAATGTATTAAAATGTGAAGAGTAAATGACATCTATTAATGAAAAAGCATTATGCAAATAATTAGGAGCATGTAAATTAATTTTCTATCTATGCATGGGATGCATACTGTATATTTTATTAAAGACCTCAGTGACCTGCTGTGGGTGCTGGTTTCTGTTTTGTGGCAGCTGCACGTGCCCATGCTTGTGCTTGGGCAAGCAGCAGCAATCGAGCTGCTCCCACAGCACTGCAGATCCCTGTCAGCTCCAGCACCACCTTGGAGCACAGCAGAGATCCCACCTTATCCCTGCTCCAGATGGTGGGTGACAGCCAGTCCTCATGCCTGGATCACTGGTGTCATTCTGGCTGGAGCAGTTTGGATAATCCACCTCCTCGAGGTTCAATGAATGGGGCATTCCTGGAGTGCCAGGTAATGGACTGGAGCTGGTGGTCTCTGGGAAAATCCACACGGGGAGCCAGGCATCGCTGCTGGGAGGGAGGGAATCCTGGTGCTGGGTGTGGCCTCTCTGACGCTCTGAAATGAGGAGGATGTCTCTAGGCTCTTGCTCTGCAGGGGCTCGCTGGGAAGGGCACTTACCACTGCTCTCCCTGTGTCAGGTGCATTCCTCTGCTGGGTGTGATAAGAGCCAGGGGTAAAAATAGAATTTAATCTCTATTCCTTTGAGAGCTTTTTCATAAAAAAA
>VXAU01003742.1:1074942-1159188 GCA_013399695.1 Formicarius rufipectus | reverse complement strand
AAAAAAAAAAAAAAGAAAGTTCACAAGCTGCAAATCTTTCCAAGGGAAAAGCTCCCCTACCTTGGGGGCTATAAGCAATACAGGACATCCTTCCAGCCCCTCTGGGACACAAACACCAGCAGCTCTCAGAGGGGGCTGGTGCACAAGAGCTCCAAGCTCAGGTTTGGGAAAGCCACGAAAGATGTTTTCTTTTTTTAGCCTCCTGCACTCTGCGAAGACATTAGGATTTGTATGGCTCTGAGTAACTGCACTAGGAAAATCCTCCCACTGCTGTGCAGGCAGCTCTAGCAGAGCTGGAGTTGTGCAGAGCAGGGAAGAGCTGGGTGCAGGAAGGTGCCCAGCAGCAGTGGGTGATCACAGCCCACGCTTGTGCTGGAGAGACACGTCTGTGCAGCAGCAATGGGCTGCCAGGACGGCTCTGACTTACTATTTCTAAGGCAAGCAGGAAACTCGTGTTCTTTTGCTAATCCCGAATCAGTGTTCCTGAGTGACTGCGTTTTCATTTGGTACAGTGGGTAAATCAATTACACACTTTATCAGGTTATTCCTACAAAGCTGCTTTCCACATTCACAAAATGATTGATGAAAGCATGACACTCTTGCCTCCAGGGAATGGTGATTAAGTAGTGACCTTATTAAGCTATTTAATGCAGCTGAGAATTAGACAACTCCGCTCAAAGAGACAAAGTAAACTTCATTACTTTTGTTTAAAATTTCTTTTCTATTGCCAGCTTTCAGATCCATGACCGCCCTGAGCGTGGTCTGTGCACTTAGCTGTTTATTGGAAAACAGGGGGATTTCAAAAGGCTTGATCTGCAGGAAGGGAAAACTCCTCACTGACAGCGTTTCTGGGATCTCTCCTGCTCACAGGTTCCTACAGCTCTGCTGACCTCAGTAAAAATCCAAGCTGACTGCTTGAGCACAGTGCTTGATGTATTAAATCAGTGTTACTTGTATATGCTGAACTCTGTAAGATCAGTAAAGACAAGCAGTACAATAATTTAATTCTTTGTTTTACAAAATAATGCTAAAACACTTCCTCCTGGTAGTGGTTTATGTGAACCATAGCTGTCAGCTTAGCTGTAGGAAACACATAGTCCCAAGGCTTCCATTCTAAGAGTTTGTGATAGCCAAATGAACAGCCTTGAGGGCAGGAAATTAAATTAACCAAATATGCGCAGACAGGTCACACCATTTCAGGGAGATGAACACTACAGGTCAGATGTGCAGGGAGGGACAAAACCAGCAACGCATGTTCACATCCAGACCTTGAGTCTGGTGAGAGCAGCAGAAGGGGAAAACTGCTCTGCACCTTTTTTAAGATCACACACTCTAGGGTGAAGGAGTAATAGTCCAGAGCTTGTGAGACCCTTGGGCTGAGGAATATCCACCCTGTAACTCAGCCATCTGATGCCAGTGCAGAGGCAGGTCTGCAGGATGCTGCTGTGACCACTCAGGGCTCCCTCTGTTTCCAGCACTGTATTGATTTGAACAGTGACAACCTAGAGGGGAGCAGAACAGACTGTCTGCCCTTCACAGATGGAATTGAACTGTTTTAAAGTTTTTAAGCACATTGGCTATCTTCCTGGGCTCTTAAATTAAAGGACAATTAACTTTCAGTGTGGAAAGATCTGATGGTTTTTTCCTGGTTTGACCCTTCAAAATTTTGCCAGAGTGATTAGTGCAGTGAAAAATTGTCAGCTCTTGAGGGAGGGCTGTCAGCCAATGCTCAGAGCATTTATCCAAGCTCAGACTCTTTTGGCCCATGGACAAGAGGAAATAGGACAAAATGAGGGTGTAGGAAATGAGTAGCTGGGCATGCAGGACACTGGCACAGTGGCCCCTGCACCTCGGTGCTGACAACTCTTAATAACTGCTGCGGCTTCAGGCTTAGTGGAGAGTTTTTTTCTCCCTTATCGGGGAGAAAAACCTGGCTAAACATCAGTCCCAGTTCACACTTGTCAGTGCTGGGTTTGTTAGTTACATGCAGCTAATATTTGTGCAGCAGGTGCAGTGCTGCCAGAAGGGAGGCAGCACACAGGACCACTCCCCTGGTATGGCTGCACTAGGAACACAACCCTCCCTTTGTTCAGGGGCTCCACAACATCCTGGATAGCATTGCTGACAATAGGGGCAGAGCTCCAGGCTTTCCCAGTTACTAGAAATGTCTGCAGCCTCCCTCCCTTTGATGTCCACACTCCTTCCTTGTGTTTAAAAGCTCACATCTATTTTGTTTCTTCCGGGGTTGCCAACCAAAACTGACTCCTGAATGAATTCTGTCGCTGCTCCCGTTAGTCATCCCTCCAGCACAGATTTAGTAACTGCTCAGGGAAACCACGTTGAAGCCAACAGTTCACCAATGGAAGGCAGCACCCACTCACTGTCAGCTTCATCCTTTTCAGAGCTAGAAAGCTCCAAGTGAGCCAGAATTAGGAGCAAGCCTCTACCCTCACCTGTTGTGTAGGAAGGTGGATAAATTGGTATGTGCCTAACCCCAAACATGACTGCAGGCTCAGGGAAGTTGCTGCAAAGACAGCAAGGATCTACAGCAGAGTTCAGCATCCCCATCTGCCAGAACACCCTGTGGGGCAAATGAGTCTCCCACATAACTGGAGCTCCAGGTAGGGCTGCCCATGCTCCTCACTGTGGGGAACTGCCTGTTCCAAAATGTTTATCTGATGTGTTTACTGCCTGTATTCCTGAAAGCTTGTGCTCTCCTCCAGAATGTTGCATAACATTGGCTGACTAGAGGTCCATCATGTCAAAAATTGTCCCGATAAGCAATAAAACACCAAAGTATTTTAATGCACAAATATGAGTCATAACACCGGTGCTTTCAGGCAGGGACAGTTTATTTGCCCCTCTGAACAAATAAGGCAAAATATTTGAGAAAGATCAAACAAAATCTCCTGTATCAAACTGAGAGAACTGCAATAAAAGTTACTATTTCATACATATACAAACTGAAGATCCAACACTATTATATACAAACAGCCAGATCTTACAAAACAGCATTTCAAGTCAGCAGTTTATGCCAGTGTCGCTAATTTCTTTGTTACAAAAAAGTTAAAGCTACAAACTTCACATTTGTAAGTCTCACGTGACTGACATCATCAGTATCTCTGGGTTTTAGAAGCAAAGAGAACAGTTTGTCCAGAACCCTTTCAGCAATGCAGATGCACCCAAGGAGCACACAAATGTAGCTTCACAACTAAGCAAGTTTTTTTGCTTAAAAACTTTGTCAGAACAGCCTTCCCTTATGATACTAGACTTGGTCTTAGCCTGGAGCACTCTGAGAAGTGAACAGGTACTCTCCTCCCAGACACTCTACAAAAGAGATCAAAAAGGGAAATATTTTCTCTAACAGACTGAAAATCAGTGAAGAGAAAATTATTCCTCTGCATAATACAGCTCTAAGTGCAAGAAACATCATTAAGTCTCAGCCACTGCAAGCATTTAAGAAAGGTTCAAAGACAGTTAAGCCATTGGACCAGTTTTACTTATTTTGGTTCATTTGCTATATTTTAAGACAATCACGTCAGCAAAGCAGAGTATTTCAAGAGTGCTTACATTCAGTTACAGCAGTCACAGGTTGCATATTCTGTAAATAGACACCACCCTGTGGTGTTTCACCTAAAACTTGGAGTTTCTAATGCCCTCTGATCACTACAAAGTTACCTACACAGTGCACAAGTAAAACTACTCCCAGCAGAACCTGTTTGATCCACACCACATGCAGGCAGTGCAGAGTTTACCACATCACATGGCTGTATGTCCATCACACCAGAGGTGCTGGGCTAGTTCCATCCAAGTGACTAATACATGACCCAACACCGACCAGAGAACTCCCCTCCTAAGTTGGGGGAGTTTCTTTGATGCAAAGGATGCTCATGAATATTGCTCATAATAAAGACAAGATTAGGGCAAAGTGTATTGCACAGATTTCAGTGAGCACAGCATGAGCCCTGATGTTTCCCAATACCTGAGACTATCAAATTGCTGGTTATCCCAGGATGTACTCTTCCTTCAGCACCCTACATACACTGCCTCCCTTTCCCATAGGGACAGCTTGCTGAACTCCAACACTGCTGTGACCCCAATGCATACCTAACAGAGACAAACTGATGCAACCAGACCTGCAGAGTGTAAGAATGGCTTGGTTCCTTTCACAGCTATGGAGCAGACCTGTTAGCATAGCCAAGAGTCTGCTCTAAGGGGAAAACAAGACCCTACAGAGGCACAAAATGAACACTTCACCTCTAGCAGCACTTGATTCAGGAGACATTGCTGTTTA
Organism: Formicarius rufipectus; assembly: GCA_013399695.1. Taxonomy (NCBI): domain Eukaryota; kingdom Metazoa; phylum Chordata; class Aves; order Passeriformes; family Formicariidae; genus Formicarius; species Formicarius rufipectus. The sequence continues at coordinate 1,154,894 of VXAU01003742.1, read as the reverse complement.
ATTATCTAGGTGATGTACCAAGGCCTGTTTCAGAAGATCGACTTGGAAACTGTTCCCTCTAACAGAGCAAAATGAAAAAAAATTGGCAGAAATACTTGCTCTGTCCAAACATTTCATCATAGGCTGGGAACACCTAAAACTACACATCTCTGCTGTTACAGCCCTTGGGGCAGAGGTCTCATTCAGTCTTTGCCCTGCAAACAGGCTCTTTCCTTCTTTTGCTTTCTCTCCCCTCTCTGGTGTGAGCTGATTGCACCGTCCTCACAGCGATTGTACACGCTGGGACACTGTCATTGATTGACCCTTACTGGGCAGGAAGAGTAGGGAAATAAAAAAAAAAACAACAAATGAACACAAGAGCATCCAGAGGAACTAGAAGAGACAAACTCTTCCAGCAGGAGATCAGTAATTGTCTCCTCATCTAGATCAACTCTGCTTCTCCACCATAAATGCACATCTTTGTTAATTCAACAGTCTTTACTTTCAGTTCAACTCTCCTGATGTGCTAAACCTTGCAGAAATGTGAAGGATTGTGAAATCAAGTTTTTAGTCAAGCATCTAAAGATGTAAATTTGAAATGAAGCCTATAAAATATTTCACAAGCTGTGGAGATTTTTAAGTCCTCTCAGACACAGCTGAAGTACCCAATTCCTGAGAGAGGTTGACACAACTTTCACTCATTCAAGTGCTGTTTCCTTTCCCCAGCACTCCATTGTCAGCAGGGTCTCCCTGAAGGGCTTTTCCAGACAGACAAGTGGGAATCAGGTCACTGATTGGCTTTTGGTTTTAAGTTGGTGTGGATTTTAAATTACAGAACATAATTTCTTATGGAGGCACAAACAAAATGCTTTAACTACTTATATAAATTCATAAAGGACAAAAAAGAGGACAAAACTGAGGTCTTGAAGAAACCACACTTCCTTAAAGCACACAGTGTAAGGCATGGGGCTTATTACAGGTTTTTTAAAAACAGATTTAAGTTTCTTTCAAAAGGCTGGAACAGTTTGTACAAGCTCTTACCTGCTGTCTTCAGCGACCTAAAACTTATCAGTACCTTAACAGTAGAAAAAGACACTTAACAGCTTGAAATTGAGCGTGTGGACTCACAAAGAAAAACAAAAACAAAAAACCCACAAAAGATGCAGCTGTTAAATACCACAATCTGTATTAACTTAAACCAAAATGGACTCCTGAAAGTTCAGTAGAGCGAGTCAACATTCATTAGCCTATTTCTATCTGTTCCTCTGGTTTAAAAACAATCCTCCTAAAAACAGTAACAGAACTCCTTCGGAATAATGTTTTAAATACACGTCTAACAATAAAACATACCACCAGGATTTTCCACAGAATGGCATTCCTGAGTTCTCAAAGGTGCTATGGAAAAATAAATGAGCAGAAGTATTGCCCTCTATTTTGCTAACATATTTCAATAGAAATCAATCTGTTCAGTAGTCATAAAAGCAGGGAGCTGATTGTTTGGGGCTGGAAGAACGTTCTACTCGTGGCTCAGAAGTTCTGCTGCCGCCGCTTCTTGGCTTCGATGGCATCAAGGATCGGCTGCCGCTTGGACTGGTACTTCTGGCGGATCTCCTCGATCTCCTGCTCCATCATGGGGTCCAGGGCTGAGAGCCTCCTCTGAAGCTCATCCACACTCCACGTCTTCAGCTGAGCAGGGAGACAAAAGGACAGACACCGGTGTCAGAGCAGCCACCACCCCCACGTCCACAGGGCTCCTGCTGCCCGTCTGACGGCCACGGCACACTTCCTGACAGGAGAAGGTGGAAGAGTTCTGCTTCAAACTGCTGCTGGGGTGAGCCTCAGGACACTGGGCTGCTTCTGCTTGCTTTACAGGTACATTACATGCTCTGGTTAGTGACAGTGTGAGGGTATAAACAACCAGTGAAATGTTTCCCCCACTGAGCTGCTTTCCTAACGCTTCATTTTGCAGGTTTAGAACAGAAATGCTGCATTGAGATGGAAAAGGAGCAAAGTTCTCTTCCCCTCCCCTTTCCTTGCAACGAAACTTCCTTCTGCTAGATGATGAAAGGACACAGAGGGAAATGGGCATCAAAAAAACATCACTGACAAAAGCTGCATTTGAATAAAAAAGCACTTACGTACAATCAGGCTGAAGCTGAATCACAGTGAGGATTCAGACAGGAATCCCAGAGCACACACACCAGCACACTTTGGGTCAGCCTCATACTGATACAGTATGCAAAGTTCAACTTGTATTTTCCTGCACACATGGAAGATGTCAGGCTGCTCTGGACAAGCTCCCTCTCTGCCTGCCCTTTGTTTAACTGGCTCTCTTGTCCATGCCAATTTGCTGAGAACTGCCAGAGAGTTTTACTCTGTGATTAGAGATGCCAAGTGTGGCTTGGACAATCTAGTTTGTCCACAGCCACAGCTTCTGGAACAGACAGGATTTAAGGACAATGTTAAAAAATATGGACACTGGAAGTGCTTCAAACGTTCACTTAAACACCATCCCTTTTCCTATCCAAAACCAAGTGACCATTAGAAACACACAGGTTTCTAACGTGTGTTTTACAGCCACTGCAGCAGGACAGGGATGACTGTGCAGCATCTGCTCTCAGTGAGCACCTGCTGTGGATGATAAGAACATGCAAAATAATTTGTGGGTTTTGTGCACAAAGAACTGTCAATTTTTTTACTTTCACAAATGTCATAATTGAGTGACTTATCTTTATTTCATTTACATGCAAGTGATGCTGTCCTGGTTTAGCTGTTAATTAGTCAGCTGTCATGGTTATTCTCCAAGCCATTTCTGAACCAAACACACAGTAAAATGTTTGCTGCCTGCTATAAGGCAACAAATGAACATTTAATGGAAGTTTGCATCAGTCCTTAAAACCAATACTAAGATACAGAAATCTTGATCCCTCTTCCTGAGGTGGAAGAGATACCAGTCCCCAAATCATAAAGTCATCTGCTAGCTGATTTCTCACAAGGTCTTTTGAAGTTCTTTAGCACAGTCTGTTAAATAAGATCTCTCTTAGTTGCAGTTACAGGATCAGAAATCCACTTTAATAATCCAGGCACATGTGAAAGACAACCTTTCTGCTAAAGGTATACGGTCTTTTGGCCTCTCCAATCAGGCAACTGTTCATTAGAAAGACAAAGCACTTTCTCTGCAAAGATATACATTATTTATACACATTAATGCAACTTTACCAGGCAGCAGTTTAAGTTGATGCATGACACTAGTTGCCTTTTCACACTAATTTATTATGGAGCAGGTAATTATTCAAGATTCCTCTTCCTCACAGTCCAGGGAATTAAGAAGTCAAATGAAAATGCAAAACAGAAGAAAATACTAATTCAAGTACTGAACATATATATTTACTAAGCAGCTACAGTGGAGCAAAGGGCTGTCAGCTCTCCCAGTGCACCCAGTGGTGGACTGCTGAAAGAGTATTGGAACAGACCTGAAACAACTTGCTCAAGGCTTAAACCAGCCATTAGATGTCAGAAATTGTCTTAGAGCTGCAATCTTCCACAGACGCCCTTTGAGCCTTCTCCACCACCTCCCAAAGCACTGGGTGCTGCTTACAGCCAGAAACAAAGTGCCAGAGCTGGCAGAGCAGAAATCAACGATGGTCTCTTCAGATCCGAGCTGGCAGTAAGAAAATAGTGCCCCACTGCTGCTCCTGAACATGACTGAGCATCCTGGGGACACTGACATGCCAAGTCTTCCTGTGAATGCTGCTTGCCAAGTGACACAACAGCTCTGACAGTCCCTGGGACTGTGCTTGTCAGGACAGGTGGCCAACAGTAAGGAAGATGCTAGAGCACTGATAAGCCTGGAGTGGGCAAAAGCCCTCAGATGTATATGAATATGAACAAAGTGGGGGGGGTGTTATGTGCACATACGTGTGATGCAGAACAAAGCTGCTACAGACGGAGCCTGATCAGGGGTTCAACACAACAGGGATGGTGGGAGAAGGGAGGGAGGCAGGGCAACGTGGTGCACAAATCTGGCAGCACAGGAGCATCCTTCCTGTGTGCAGTGCTGTGTGTTGGGGAGGACAGAGCTTCCCCCTGGAGTAACAGCAGCCTGGCTGTGAATGCCATGCTGCTCCTGAAAGAAGCTAGGAAGCCAAAGGGCAGCACTGGTGGAAGGTCCAGAATGTGACTGCTCAGCCCAGAGGAGCTGACGAGAGACTGACAGCCCCCAGTGACTAACGAGAGCCACGTGCCCACCAAGTGCAGAGGACACCCAGCCCTCCACTCCTGCTGTGCTGCAGGCTGTGACAGCAGCAGCCTGGGGACCTGGAGCGGGCGATTACTCAGCTCGTCCTTCCACTCACACACACATCTTTAGAATACAAAACTCCCCCCAAAAAACCAACCAAACAAAAAAATAAAAGAACTGTTTAAAATGTGACGGCCTCCATTTCACTTTGCTGCCTGGCATTTCACTGTAAGCTGATGCCACAGACAGACTTTCTGCCAGAAATGAAGTTTTAGACTCCAGTATCTCTGTCTCTGCAGTGGTACACTCCTGGGACACTGACATTATTCTCTCAGTGAAATGCCAGGAGCAAAATAAGACAAGGAGGACAAGGACAGCATCTCATGACAGATGGTTACCCAGGGTAAAGTCTCAGTGCTGAGCAGCTGCAATTAGAGCTGGTTTTAGCCATGGGCTCAGTCCCACTCCTCTCCTCACTTCTCAGCAATTCCTCTGCTGTAAGAAGTCTAAGTGTCTCTGTAAAAGCTATCTATTTTTGTCCACACTGATCAAATACCTAAGACAAACTTTTAAAGGAAGGAATCTCATTTCAAATGTAAAGACAGATATAAAATACTTGTTCTAAGGTTGGCCAAACACATCTATCAAAATGGAGAGGAGGCAGCGCAGTGAAACTGTTCCAGCAGGATTGTATGTGCAGAAAACTAATTTTTAATCATCTGATTAACAGTTGTATTTTTACTCCAGGTTTTGAGAATGATCCTAACTCTGCAAAAATGCCCAACTGAAGACAAATGTTAGAGGTGCAAATGTTCACCTGAAAGCCTCTCACCCATGGCTGTGCTGTTGTTCTTCAGACATCACTGACAGCAACATCTTGTTTTAATATGCTGATGATTTCTACTGTATAATTCAGAAGGACATACATAATTACATCCTTTGCAAGGACATAACCTACAACCTTCCCATGCATACACAGTAATGATGGACAAATCAGGAACACATCATTTGAAATACAGTTTCTTCCTCAAGGAGATTTGTAAGCTATTCATTACATCCTTTTGTCAGCATTTCAGACAGATTTACAGACAACCACTCCACTGAATAATGTTCTACCCAGCAAACTGCTTCTCAGTTGCCATCCTTTCAAATCACCACTTTAAAAACAGAGAAAGAAAAAAAAAAACAAAAAACAAACACTTGCATTTCTTAGTCAGGTAAAATGTCACAGCCACATGATATTCTACTGAATATAAATGAATCTAAGCAGCAGAAGGAGAATAAATAAAAGCTCTCTACAGACATGTTAGACATAGCCACAGTTTGATATTCAAGGGCACCATGGTCTGAACTTTATACCTATACTGTTCTGGCCCAAGCAGGAGGCAGTCTAAAACCCTGCCACAGTATTTTAAAACAGACTTCTGTTTCACAAGAAACAAAAAAATCTGTTGTAAAACACAGAACTCGGAGAATCAACTCAGCTCCTGCTTTGTCCTCATGAAAACCAACCAAAAAAACCCAAGAAGTAAAAACTTTTTGAATCAGAAGCTGATGCAAAAGATTTATCATTATTCCCTTAGTACTCATGGTCTTTACACTGAAGAGCACCTGTGCTGGTTTGCCACAGCAAGATTTGTAGCTTGACCAGTCTGGGACTTGGCACATTCTTCTGGTCCCTCAACAGCCCTGCAGCAGCACAAGGTCACCACTGCCTGGACCAGCCTGCACTACTGACATAAATACGGTCATGCAGTAACCCCTGAGTCACTTCAGCTATCATTCTTACTTGCTCCTCTAGCAAAAACACTGCCAGCAAAATCCTCTTGCTGCATGAATTATAAGCATCAAACAGAAAGGAGCTGTTTCCCAGCAGCTTTCACACATTTCTCCCCCAACAAAGAGTTTCAGCAAAGCTCTAGTTCACTGACTGCACAGGAATCAAAAAAGATTATCTTGGGGCAAGTGGAAAACATATTCCTTCTGAAACCTTCTTTTTACTTGCTGACACTGAACCTGACCCCTGGATTTAGCACAAAGCCTTTTCCTTGCATGTCTGCAACGTTTCAACCTATCTGGGCTTTGCTTCTAGATACCACCTTTGAAGTTTTGAAGTCTGTGCCAAACATGAGCCCTCCATCGTGCGAGGGATGGAGTTGTTCTACCATCACTTTTCAAACATGCAGATGCACCCTGACTTCTGGAATATGTGCGATACCGACGAGATGAGGTTACTTTTATCATGGCAAAAGGATCAGAACAGCTTTGCAGAAGGAAGATATTTTCATGTCCTGGTACTACAACCAGTCCTAGGAGTAAAACTAGGAAGTTGTTCTCTCCTTCCTCACCCTCTAGTCATATCCCTCTACCACAATTTCTCTCAGTTTGAACACTTGTTTTCCACATGCTCAGAGTATTTCCCGAATATCCTCCCACTGTTACACCAAGAGCCCGTGGCTTTTCAGAAAGGAAACACCCAGCTGCAGCAGTCGCTCTCTCTGCCTTTCACCCAGATATTCCAGGTGGCATTTACTGCTCAACATAACTTGATGTCAAACTTCTAAGTTTTAAATAGCCTTTAGAAAAACTGGCTTTAGTAATTATCACTTCATAAGGGGCAGTGGGAGTTTGAAGACTAAAACACAGAAGTAATAAAATTGCAGCTTCCCACGCTACACAGGGAAATAAATTCTTAGTAGAAAAGATGAGCTAGATGGGAACTAAAGAAAAAACAAATTAATTGTCTATTTAGCACAGCTTTTATTGTTATAGCTTTCTTTTCTGCCTAATTTTATGCTGCAATCTAATAGTTCTTGACTGCATGCCCATTGATCAAAGTCCCCCAAAGAAACTCATCAATCATATCAGTAGGGAGCACAACTCATCATTTACTTGTGTGTATTTGGACAGGCAAACTCTAAACATGGCTTGAAAAGGGGTTTCATCCAAATCGAGATATCCAAGCTATGCTAAACGTTAAATGCCAAATAGGAATCTACTGTCAGAGATAATGAAAAATATTTCCAGATTACTGGAAATAACAGATTACTTCGAAAAAACAAAACCAGAACAACCAACTGGGACTACAATTGAATGGAAGTCCCTCACAGGAGCCTATTAGTGATCACACTTGACAGCAGAAGTGGCTGCGTATCAGAGACAAGTACAAAACAATTCCTACATGTAGTCTATTAAGTGTTCAGATGTCCTTTGGAAAGGGAGGCTCTTCACAGAAGAGATTAATTGAACTCTCACTTCCCTGACCTTGGGTATCAGCAATGCTACCAAGATGCTTCCCTTCTGATAAAACCAAGGGCACACTTGTACTTCCTCCTCCATAATCCTGTACATGGGTTTGATGTGTATCCACCTCAACTTCTGAGCTTTTCTTCTGTCACCTCCTCAAGCAGAGTTTTATTTTTGGGAGGTGATGAACCATCAGATGCCACTTGCCATGACTGTTTGTAGCAGTGGAGCAGAACCCAGCCTGCAGCACGTGGCAGTGCATTGGTGCTGCAGAGGACCACGAGCTGGGGAGAGGTGCCCCATCTCCAGGATTCATGAATGTGAGCTCTGACAAGTGTAAGAGCTGAGATTATTCTGGAATTAGCTTTCTGAAGCTTGAAAGACTGGTTAGACACAGTGCCAATTAAATGCTCATATCAAGTATACTCTGAGGGAACAGATTACTCAATAGTACTACACACTTTTTTTAAACCAGCAAAAAAAGTATTCAATTTCTCTGGCCAGAATTAAACGTAGAAGGTGATTTCTCACACTAGGCAGACTTTAGGGCTTCAGGATGGTGATATAAATTGGTGTTGGAATAACGTGCCATTTTTTTTCCATAGCATTTTTCCTGAAATGCTGCCTCAACACCACTTGGCATACGTTCAATCACTGAGCTAAAAATTAAGTGCCTTGTTCTCATTTATGTTTCCAGCATAAGGAAGCCTTGATGTGAGGTATGAGCAGGCATTAACTATCTATTCACTTTAAGTTGTCAAATGCAAAGGACACAAGAACTTGAGAACCTACAGGCTCTTTCTGCCCACTTTTCCTCATGACTGTCAGGTCCCTACAACTCCACAGATCTGTCACAAGCAGCCATTCTACACAGGGGCTGCAGTAAATCAGAGTTAAGCCCCCATGCCTACACAAATACTAATTATCTTGATTTTCCCCTCTTTTAGCATTAGCATGTCAGTGAAGCTTCTGTTATGAAAGCAGAGGATGAAATGCACTCACTGTGGGATTTCATGCAAGATTCAAAATACAGATATTAATCTTTCAAAGGATTTGAAAAATAAGTCTCAGCAGCACAAGCTTCTACTTTTAATGCATCTTAATTATTTAGGCAATGTACTAGCAAAACACATCATGGGCTGCAGGATCCAGCACAAGTCAAAACACCACTACGGCTAGAAATTCCCAAAGAAAAACAACAGGATCTGCACATCTGGAGACAGTGGTTTCAGGCCACCTCATATGAACAGCAGGTGGCTTTCCACAAAGAAATAACACCCACCTTTCAACCAGATCATCATTCTAGAGGTCAAGTCAGCTTAAGTCAGTGCAAGTCAAGCAGCTGAAACAGTTAAATATTTAAGTGCAATCACAGCATTGGTTTTTGTGGAAGAAAAGAAGGACACACTACCACACACTCAGTGTTTGATCCGTGCCTGAACTGCAAAAATGTATTTTAATAGAGAGTTATACCAGAGCAGGTCCAGGGCTCCTCAAAGGAGGTGTTTCTCTAGCTAACTTGTGGAGTTTTACAACTACTGACAGTGAGAGATCTTACTGTTACAATACCAGTAAGGATCCCAGTTAATTTTCCATGTAGTTCTGCTTATTTGATTAAAATAAAGGTGCACGACACCAAATCATTGTATCTGTACCACCCTACAGAATTACTGGAGGGTCACATGTGCCATTCTCCTTCCAGCCCTTTGCCCTGCCAGTCACCCTGGGAAGATCATGTCCAAACTTCCCCATGTCTTGCATCTCCAGGAAGGACAACTGCCAAGACCTCTCTCTTACCTTGGCACCCTGGTAGCTCAGGAAGGCCTCTCCCAAGCTCCATCACAGCTCCTTGGGAAGCTGCCCCTCCATCCGAGCATCACTTCAGTGCTGGAGTCTCTCTCAATAGTGGCTGCCGAGGCCATTGCTCTTCTCTAGCAAGAATTGCCACAGTTTTACTGCTCCACTATCTCTTATTTCAGGCCAGGTTTACACCCATGATGTTTGGTCCTGCTGGCTTAGCAAGGACCTTCCCTGAGCATACTTTGAGCAGAGAATTCCCGCGGCTGCTCTGGAAGAGCCACACACACACTTGGGACACACAGTTGCTCCTTCACCAGGCAAGAGGCATCTTCGCTTTCCCACCCTCCCTACAACATGAAAATTTTCTTCCCTTCCTCAAAACCAGGGAGGAACTTTGCTGTTGGCAAGATAACAGAAAATGCCCTATTTTGGAGGATTACAGCAAACATCCAGCTCTCTCTGGCTGCCCAGACAGAACTGTGCAGTGATTATGCAGAGTGATCACCACGGAACAGGGATTATACAACTGTGGGAACACCACAGCTTGCATCCCTGGGCTGCTCTTGGCCAAGAATTGCACTTCAGTAATTCTTACTGTAATCCTTAAAAAGCTCAAGAAAGTTTTGGTGTCTCTGCCAGCACAACCATAGAGACACTGCAGGCTGCTATTACCCTCAGAATTGTGCTGAAGTTGCATTAAGGAAGAAAACCCATCCAAAGCTCTACTCATGGAGATGAGTGGTGAGTGGTCATTAAAAAAATAGAGTTTTTTCAAAAAAAAAAAAAAAAAAGACCAATTCATTTTAATCTTCTAAAGTCCAAGATTAAATTTCCTTTTTTAGCCTTAGTGCCAATTATGAGTATGAATAACATCATTCACTTCCAAAATCATTCCAAGTATTGTACACACTTAATCTAAACAGAGGGAATCACAAACTGTGTCAGTGCTGTTCTGCAGCACTGAACTTCGAGAAGTCCAAACCTTAAAATCCTTTAGGAACTTAGAAATTGGTTGACTGATTCTGCAACCACAAGAACAAGGTATCTCACTGCTGCTTTTTCTTCAGTAATTGAATTACAAACTAAGCTAAAAGGTCAGCTTGTCTGGACAAGCAACCAAAAAAAAAAAAAAAAAAAGCATAACTTGCTTTTAAAAAGCACTTGCTTGCCAGAGGTTTGATTAAGAAAAAACACAGCAGAGGGTTTTTTCCTTCTCTAAGAGATTATGCTTTAATTTTCTTAAGTAAGAGGACCAAAATACCTCTGAACATGCTAAAATAAATCATGTCATTGGGCTTTGAGGATCTGGCTAGCTGCACAACTCAACTCTAAAATACACAGATGACCAATGTGGGGTTTTTCTCTCTTTTTTGAAGAACAGCAATCTGTCCGAAAATGCTGATTCCTTTAAACCAAATACATTTTTCTTACAGCTCTGAAAGGTTTACCTAAGTTCTGCCAGGAGGGGTACACATGTCTGTAATGGAACTTCCTTCCCATCCCACACACCCTTCTCCACTCTCTCCCTGCCTCCTAAGGGCTCTACTCCCTGAAGGATTAGCAATAATTTCTTTATTCAGGATCACTTATCCTGAATAAAGCAGAACAACTGAACAAGTAAAGATACCTGAACTAAGAGTCATTCATTTATACAATATTGCTCAGTATGAAACACAAATGTAACTGAAGTGGTATCCAATTAATTAACACTAATTCAGTACATGAATACAGCCTTCATTAATGATGTGGAGTGAGAAGCTTTCTACTGGTGTATCAGCATCATTAACATATCATAAGACACTCAAATCTGCAATTCAAAGTGAAGGCTTAAAACACACACTTTGAGTTTCAAAGGCTTAAGACTACCTCATCCATGGCAAGTAGCCATGATAGTTTTAAATACTCTCGGGCCTGTTTATATTAACACTTAGGAGTACTAAACATTGTTCAACAAATGTTTTAATTTGAGTCAGTCTCCCATTTTATTTCTGACTCCAGGAGAGCTGCTGAAGGGGATTTGTTTCCAGAAGACCCCACCAGTTCCCTTCCTTGTGTACCAAAAAGTGAGGCTCATGACAAAACCATGGTCCAACACTGCTTTGCCTCCTCCCTTCACTGAGGGAAAGGAAGCAACAGCTGCAATTTGAAGGCAAAGAAGGCAGAAGAGAGAATCAAAAGCTTTCTGAGGAAACATTGAATTACAGAGATTTCCAGGGTGTTCTGAAAAAATGAATAGCTGCATGCCCATACAGCTGAATTTAAACCCAGGGGCATGAGTTTAAAATTTCAGAGACAACTATTTTTTTTGGGAGGACAGTCCCCCAGTGAACCATCTCCATAAAATCCATGTTGCACAAACCTGCACACTTTGCTGTGAAATGTTTCCCCAGTTGTTCACTATTACTTGGGCATCCATTTATAACAATCCTGCATGATGACAAGACACAAAACAAGAAGAAACTGAACACTCAGTTTTGGAGTAATATTCCTTTCAGTCTGTATGCATTAAGCTGCTCTTTCTCCTTCTTCTTGAAGGTCAAAGCTTTGGTTCCAAATGATAGAATGGTTTGGCTTGGAAGGGACCTTAAAGACCACCCTGCTCCAACACCCTGCAAGGCAGAGACACTTTTCACCATCCCAGGCTGCTCCAAGCTCATCCAACCTGGCCTTCAACATCCCAGGGATGGGGCAGCCACAGCTTCTGTGGCAACCCATGCCAGAGCCTCACCACCCTCACAGAGAAGAATTTCTTCCTAGTATTTAATCTGAACCGCCTCTCCTTCAGTTTGAAGCCATCAGCTCTTGTCCTATCACTCCATGCTGTTGCAAAAAGTCCTCTTCCAGCTCAGGCAAACCTTTTGGGATACCCAGGCCACTGAAGGCAGCCAAAACCCACTGCAGACTGCATTACCTCTGTGTCTGAGCAAGACCTCAAAGATGCCTCACACCCATGCTGAAGCTCCTGGGGAGGGGAGCAGGCAGACACCCAGTGATGACACACACCAATTACACGGGCAATGAGCAACACCTCGAGGTTTCTGCAGGTTTTACAGTGACACAAGAGGAGGGCGCACAAAGGCAAATGCACCAGGGACCAGCTGTCAGAGCTGACTTTGCTCCTCCCACAGCACATCATTTCAGGCACTTGTCCAGATGAGACCCTGCCTACTTGAAAGTATTCACAGAGCCCTGATGGAGACTTCAGCCCCAAGCTCTTCACTTATGGTCCAGAGGCTCCATCTCCCACGAGGCAATCCAGAGCAGCTATAATAGGCTCCTCAAGCAAAGAGTCTCCAAAAGGAGCCTTTTTTCCTACAGATGAGAAAAACCTGGACAAGCTTGTCTTTTTAAGCTACATTACCCTTTAAAAACATTTGTACTGACAGATGAGTTGGAAGAAGATTTTAGAAGCATTTCAAATGGATCTTGTTTGAGCAGGAGTGTTCTTTCTTTAAGGGAGATACTGTGCCAAGAACACATCCAGCCTTGAAAACAGATCTCAAAGCATAACAAGGCTCAAACAGGTTTTCTAAAGAATACAGTATGCTCAGAGATTATTTTTCCAGCCTCACACCTTCAATTATTAATTCCTCTTCTCTTTCTCCCAAAGCAGAAATGCACGTTGCAGCCTGACCTTAAACATACAGCAGTAGTGGAACAAATCCAATGATCGCAGACCCTGGATGAAGTTCTGTGACTTACTTAGTTCATCCACCAAACTTTCAGTCAATGTCTCAGATGATTAAATTCTACAGTGGGAAAGGGGCCTCTGAGATCGTCCAGGATGTTTAGTTTACAAGTCTGAACACTCTGATATAAAGTTGATTTCAAGTTACATTATTTCAGCCTCCATCAGGGCTATGACCTAAGCAATTCAACACAAACAACAGCAACTCATTTTACTTCCCACTCACTGCAAGTTTCATCTAAAAGTCTCATGTCACAGAAGGCCTGCTATATACAAAAATATAGCAAAAAATGAAAATCTGACAGCAAGTCGTGGCAGTAAGTGCTTTGCAATCAATGTCAGTTTGCACCAAAGTGAAAGCAGGTGGTGAGCAATGACCCTGTTACCAAACGGAAGAGAGCAGGAATCTATTCTCTTCCCCAGCAGATAGAAGAGTCACGTCATTTAACTACCTTTTCCAATTTTAAAGATGGCTAACAAGTTTTAAAACCAAATGTGGTGTTTTCCTGGTTTGTTTTATTGTTGTTGCTGTAAAGGAAACTTGGAAAGGTTTATAAAACACAGAGTTTACTGTAAACCACACTGGTGGTTTGATGCAGCCACGAATCCAATGAGGTTTGCAGTAAGGTTCAGACTGCCTTCCTCATGCAAATGTCACAGAAGATTCAAGACCACTTAACAAACAATAAAAGAGAGAAGCAAGCTGTTCCTGGGCTTATTTTTAAAATGACTGTATGTTTGACTACAAGGTGACAAAATGAACCATTTGTCCTTAATAAAAATGTCATAAGTTAAAAGTATTTGCTGGGAAGAACATACTAAATATGCTGAAAAGGTAATGCTTGAAAGAGACACAAACAATTAACAGAGCTTTAAAAACTCTAGGCAGATGGTTGAAGGAAAAAGAAAGGAAATCCATTCAAGGGACATCAACGTTATGAGTCAAGACAGGTGACATTTAAAACCAATGAATAAAACATCACAAAAACCTGTCTCTTTTTATAAATCATACTTCACAGTGGAATTACATCTAGATACCACACTTCAAGATTTTTCTAAATAAGCAGGAGATACCATGGGGGTACAACTCAGGTTTCAAAATTAATTGTTGTCTATCCTGGACCACCTTCTGTTGTTAGAAAAAGTCTTTGAGTCTTTTTCTCTCGCACCAATAAAATAATAATAAAAGAAGTTATAGCCTTAATGCTCTCCCACAGAAAGAAACCTTTATTTTAGATTCAGCCCAGCAGAAACAAGCATCTCCAGTTTACTTGCTTCTCAATCAGGAATTTGCCCTACTTCCATAGGGCCTAGACAGGGATATCTATCAGCCGCCCCGGATCCAGCTTTATTTCTCAACTTGAATAAATGTCCCCGAGCAAATAAGTTCACTTTATGTTCAAAGTAAGACTATTGGAAGAAATCAGTGCCTGAGAAGTAATTTTTATTCCAGCCACCACTGGGAAAAAAGAGAGTTCATGATAGATGAAGGGCAGAAACATTTGGACAAAGAAATCCCTGAAGATTCGCTCAAAGTGTTTGCTTTAGTGTTGGAAAAATGTTATTGAAAAAAAAAGCTCTACTTTAACCAACTTTTTTTTTTCCTTTATGCAAAACTACACATGTTAAAATAAATTTTTGGAACAACCAATCTTCATTCATCACACAAGGGTCAGCGAAACTTGCTCTCTTAGAAAATAAAGAATGTATTGCAAGTTTCAAAATAATTCAATAGCAGTCTCACCATTATTTGATTTTCAGCAATCCCATTTAAATGACCTACACATGAGCACACCCTAATACAGCTTTTTTTGCTCCTGTCCAAGCAGACAGACTTTCTGGAGTCTTAGTAACCAGCTCAAATCATTCACTTGAGAAATCTGGATGGGAGAGAGGAAGAACAGAAAGATTAGTGTGGAGGTCTGTATCTGACACCTTTACCAAGCTGCTTAAAAGAGAGCAGTAAAAAGAAGATAAACCACAGAGGATCAGAGCAGAGTCAGGAAACACTCTAAAATGATAAACTATAAAAAGTCACACACCAGCAGCTCATACACATAATGCAAGTGCTTCTAGCATCTGCCTTATCCCTGTACTCTCAGCATGCCTTCTTCCTACTCCTAGCAAAGACCCAAAGACCAATTCCAACAAAATGAGAGCCAATTATTCAGTCTGCCATCATTTTCAAAGCCAGCAACTGTACAGAAAATACTCTCAAGTTTTTAATCGATTGAACTTTTAGAAGGACAAAAGGTAGTAAAGCTATAAAGCATCAATATTAGATTGCTAATAAATGCTATCCAAATGGATGTTCAAAGAAACCAAAGACATTGAATGTTCCAGGTACTGGCAGACAACAAGCTGTTCACAAGACAAATGACACCTTCACAGACAGAATGCAATAAATTAGAGACTCTGGTCATTGTAAAGCAGAACGTGTTTACTGTTATTGATAAGCAATAAATCAGTTGCCCTCTAACAGTTCCTCCCTATAAATAACCTGCAGTGAAAGAAACAGATGGTTCCAGTATGCAGCCATCCTTCAGCACAGCCCTGAGCAGGGAGGAGGGATGTGCTGTGCTGAGTGATGCCCATTGGTAACTGCAGTTGTTCTGGGAGGCTGGAGGGGGGCGGTGGGGCAGGGAGAGACACATCCCACTGCACCTGAGTTCCAGCTGTGCCTGCTGTTGGTCCATGCCAGGCTGAGCAGCACCTGGTGCTGCAATGGGAACCATCCCTGCAGATCCCTGATTTGGATTCCAACCCACAGGAGCCATCCTGGCTGGATCCCTCCTGCCTGGGCCACACCTGACATGCAGAAGCAGACCCAGATCTGCAGACAGCGCCAGGCTGATCTACCCCCAGACTCAAAAATATAGCATGATCCTAAGGCTTTGACATCCTAATCCCTTGGTTTGATAGAATTCATCTTTCTATAAACTTTTCAACAACTTTCCAATGTAATATTTCAAACTGCTAAGTGAAAGCACAGATATCAGAATGTGAATAATATACAGAATATCCCAAGAGAGAGCAGCATAATGAAATGTTGCCTCAAGTAAACAGAAAATCTTATTTTTCTTTATTACTTTAAGAAAAAAAACCTATACCTTCACTCAGGGAAGAGGTTTCATTTACGTTAAACTTGTAAAAAGGAAAAATCTAAGTAGGAGCTGTTAAAAGCTAAAAGTAGGAACTGCTTACAGACAGACACATAAAAAATATCATGGTTTCTTATCAAGTAATTATTTAAAGGAGGCTGCAGTTACAATACCAACTCTTGCAGTGCAGACAAATTTAAGAACTCACAAAGATGCAAATATGCTTTTAGAAACTGGACTTCATTAAAATATAAGTGTTTTCTTGATGTTTTCCTTTGCTCTGTCTCTTACCTGAACAAACTGCAATTGCAAGTGTGAAAAGTGTTTCTGTTGCCCACTCCTTTGTCCCACTGTCCTGGTGAGCCATCATTCAGCTCCTACAGCTTCCAGTTCCATGGGTAGGACTTGGTCCAAGCAAAAAAAAAAAAACCAGAGACCACAGCAAGTGGTCTCTAGATGCTTTTGAAACAAAGATATCTCGTTTCAAAACCAGTCAGTTTTAAGAAGCAAATTTCATGGAGAAGTCAGGCACTGACAGCAAGCTGTGGCTGAGCACTTGGGAAGCAACAGCAGGGACAGCTGGCTACTGGAAGGAGATCTCTGGCTGGGGCAGGAGCTGGGTTTGATCCCACAACTCCTGCAACCCAGCAAAGCCCTTTTTCTGCCCATCTCTGCCAGGCAGATGGTGAGGTGGAGACCAGAACTGTTGCTTGTAGATGAGGAGTTCTGACTGTGCAGCCCTGACCAAAGTGGCAGCTGATCAGCACTTGCATTCTTCCCCCCCAATTAGAAGCAATTAATACCTCCTGGTAATCCTTTGACCTGGGAAATTTTCAGAAGCCACAGTTCTATTGCCTGCAGGACAGTCTTTTCCAGCAGTAGAGAAACAGATGACACTGTGCATTAAAAAGTGATAAAGTCTGTTTTGGAACCAAGGGAAATCACAGCAATCTTGCCTGTCCAAAGAAATTCCCATCAGCAGGCAGTGAGACACTGCTCAAAAGGAGCTAAAATGATGAGCTAGTGCAGGGAATGGCACTCACAGCATGGAAACACCAGAGCTGGGACACAGGTTCCCCTGCAGGAGGGTGAAACTGTGAACAAAGGCCACGCAGCAGCCTCCTTGCACAGCCCTTGCCCAGAAATCTGAGAAGCTGCCTGCGTTTACTCCTTCCACTCCTGCAGACCTTGACACTCTCAAGGGCATATGTTAATTTTATCTTTGTAAGGAAAACAGTTCTGCTCCAAAGTTTTTCTGCTCCAGTGAGAACCTGTGAATGCGAATCGTCTTCATTAAGCCAAGGAGTGAGAAGGAAAGACCCAAATTATGGCTGTGGGTAATTGCAGGAACGGGAAAAGTCTGACTCACCAAAACCCTGCAGATGCAAGCAAATTAAGCTCTTCCCAAAGGAAGCAGCACACTTCTTAGGAGACAGACATGAGCCTTGTTTCTGAATGTCAGCTTCCCCCCAGCACTGCTGCAGCAGGATGGAGACTGCCAGTGCAGAAAACAGCTGCTGGTGGTGGCAGCTCTTCACCAAGATCCTGCAGGGCAACGGCACTGCCTTCCTTCAGCAGCCCAGCTCCCACCTGCTGCTCTGCCAGGGAAGCACCAAGAGCAGCTCAGACACTATGGGAGTGCCTGTACCAATGCAGCTCTTGACAGGCTGCCTTACACAGCCCAGCCACGGCTGCCAGATACACAGGTGCTGGAATCCAACACGCCTTGGAGCAAGCAGCTTCAACTCCACGTGTAAAGCCTGTGGAAAGATTTGATGTCCTGCAGTGCTCCTGCTCTAGTCCCTATTGAAAATTCATGTCCTATTTTGACTTCACATCCAAAATATGCCCCCAGGATACCTGATTAGCAAAGTCTCACTGATATATGAAAAACTGACTTACAGTAAAACCTAAGTTTAATACAGGTATTAACAATGCAGCAGTTGCATCATGGTGGCAAAAGTTGAGACTGACTGGGGCTCTACTCCAATGGATTTTCACTAGTAAAACCACACTCATGAAACAAAACTGGAATGGTTTCAGTGTTATCACAGCTCCCATAAGCCAGGAGTGGCTGGCACCTGTTAATTTGTTAACAAAGCAGCTTTTCAATAAAAGGATTAGTGATGTAATACAAAACATTCATGACTGGCT
The DNA here is from genome assembly GCA_013399695.1 of Formicarius rufipectus. Taxonomy (NCBI): domain Eukaryota; kingdom Metazoa; phylum Chordata; class Aves; order Passeriformes; family Formicariidae; genus Formicarius; species Formicarius rufipectus. The sequence goes on along the minus strand of VXAU01003742.1, from coordinate 1,136,686 downwards.
GATCCACAAATGTGTACTACAAGAGGTTTGGCAAGACTGGAGGCCTTTCAAGCAGAGCCAGAATAAGAACAAGTGAACCCAGTTTAGCCACAAGTGATATTAGAACACTGACCTGCTCAGAGCAGTTAAAAGGCTTTTAAAATAGGAATAAATAGAGGGTTTGTTGTGTCTAAGGGCAGGAAACACTGCACAACTAATTTTCCCATATGTTACAGTAATACTGAAAGATTAAAGTGAAAAAATGTAGGACATTGTCTAAACAAATCTTCTAGCATTATTAAGTCTGTGCAACAGCATGTGACTAACGTTCACTGGCAAAATTAAATTCAACTACAAAAATTCTGAGACCCGATTATGGCAATTAGGAATTCTCCATACAATGCAGCCTGCCCATTAACAGCCTACCCCTGCAGCAGTCTCCTGTTAAGAGTTTGCTATATTCTTGCTAAAAAGAAGAATTTTTGCTCATAATTAGCATTTCCCCCCCCTGCCCCATGTTAAATAAATCATAATGTTGTTGAAAACACTGTCTGCAATCAAGCAGGGCTTAAATCTTTAGAGATCCTTGTTCAAAAGTGAGTGGGGATAAACATTAACAGCATTGGGCATTGACTAATCAGTCAATAACAACTTCTACCTCAGAAATCCAAGGCTGGAAATACTCTGGGTTAATGCCATCTCTGACCACAGCCAGGACACAGCCAGAGCACCACGTTTGGGAGGAATGGAGTTCATCACCTTTCAGAACAGGATCTCTGAGTTTCCAGCTCTGCAGTGGATGGGGTTGACTCAATCTAACCCTTATCTAACGTGACATTGCCATTGTGATATAAATAGTGTCTTATTTGCCTGCTTCAGAGCAACAATGTTAGTCAAGAAAAGGTCAAATGCTTTTGCCACAGGGAAAAGGAGAAAAAATCTTTTGTAATTTAATATGGTCCTTTTTTCTTCTTTTTATTTTTTTTTTTTTTTTGAGGACAGGAGACTCCAGGTGCTACTCACATAAGAAGGAGAGGAATACAGAAGAGAAGGCATATTTATCTAATCTCCAGTAGCACAAAGCAATAATATTTCAATCGTTTCTTAAGGCCCAGAGGAACTAGTATTTACCCAGCATCACACTGATCTCATCTCTACTTGGAAACCTGCAAACTCCCTAAAAAATGGCTGCTCAAACCTGTCTATTTTGACAATGCAGAAGTAAGTTATAGCTGCAGGCAGGTCTAGGACAGATGTACTGGATACACCTTGTGGATGCATTTTTTTTTTCTTATTCCACAATGCTTATTGCATTGATGCTTTTAATTAAAAAATCATTAATAAATACACCTTTTTCCCATAGTTAGCTATCAAATTGATCCGTTTTCGGGCAAATGGGGAAAATACAAATTTTAAGTCTTTGAATTACACAATGTGAGTTGGCTGCCACAGACCCTCAGATAAGGGCTATACAAACACCCACATTATTTATTAAGGCTGCTTTCAAGCAATTTTCTTACCCTGCAGAAAAGCAAGAAGCTCTGTTCCAAATGTACATGCAAGGCAGGTTGGTATTTTCACAAACACTTGAACTAGAGAAACACATACAGGTGGGAAGTGAAATTTCTACCAATTATTACAGGAAGGTGACCCAAAGGCTGATTTATTGCTCACTTCTATTGCTTCCAGCACACTGGTAATCTGTGCACATACTGCAGTACTAATGGAAATCAGTAAACAGGGTCACATGTGTCAAATAACTGCTTTGCAAGTTCTAAAAATATTTGTAGATCCCGTTTGCAGGAACGACACCAACCTTCCCTCGTGTTACCTGTGCTCCCTGAGTGTACCTGCACCTACAGCTCCCAGTGGGCACAGTGGAATACATCATACTCAGCGAAAACACACTGCTAAATTTGTTATCAACCAAATTACAAAGTAAACCAATTACAGCAAATTTCCCCTTGGACCATCTTCTGCAGATTACAAAAGACTCCTAAGATGCTCCAAAAACCAGCTCAGCTTTCCTGGGAAATACCACACAGTGAAAAACAACTTTTTATCATAAAATTAAGGCACAGCATGCAAGGTGAATGAGATAAGTGAAATGCCTGACTTGACTGGAATCGTGTGTGTTTGGCCCAGACCCTGCAACACACACGCAGCTTGAGGGCTGTATTTGCAAAACATATTTATGCAGTGACTTTAAGCCTTCAGGATAAACATAACCTAGTGCAAAGGGAGAGAACACAGGAGTCCCCTCAGCCATCCCCTGCAGCCCGAGTAAGAAAATCAGAAAAGCAGCAGAAAGGACAACACAATATATGTAACAGCAGTAAGTCCATACAATATGCACAAAGGTAATGAAAAGCACCAGGTGTTATTCCAGCCTCAAAGTGAAGCATCTCCTCGAGTTGTGGCTAGCAGAGGGGGTTTGCTTTGCACACTTTGTGAAGGTGGAGTGAATATCACCAGCTCCTGAGCCACAGGCAGCTCAGGGGCACACAGGGGAGCACGGGGAGCAACAGGTGCTTGCAGGGAAGGGTCACTGCATGGGAAGGAGCAGCACAGCACGCTGCGTCTGCCACCCTGAACTCCAACCAGGGATCTTCCACCCTCACAATAAAATTAAATGGAATTTATGAATAACAGCTCTTTCTTTGGACTTCTGAAAAGTTCCTGAAAATTCTGACCATGTGAATCTTAGTTAGGAAGACTGAAATTGAGGATTTGAAAGAGCAATTTAGACAAGTTTGATGTTTATATAATCAAATAAAATCCAGTGCCACAGCTTGAGAAGAACGAGGAAATTCAATGGTTCTAAGGCTGCTCTTTGTCAGGCATTATACCTTGAGGATTTGCATTTTCCAACTACTATCTGGATATTTATTTTTTTTAAAGGGGGAAGTAAAGCAAGATAGCTTGTACCTTCATGTCCTCAGGCAGTTTTGCTCGTTTTGTTTGCTTTTAAACAATCAAAGTATACAATGACTGGTTAGGATTACTGAGAAATATCTAAAGAAACCAAGTTTTTCAAAATGCCCCAACCAAATGCATTAGCCATCGGAATCTCCTCAAGTTTCCATTAGTCTGTCAAAACAAGAAATAACCTTACAGCAGCTCTGACTAAAATTCTTAAAGATTGTCACATTGATTGAATTTCAAAGTATAGACTTACAAATTCGTAGTCTCCATCCTGAGGTACTTTCCAATCAGATGAATTTTTTGTCTGGCCAGACACATTCTTCCCAAAGCTATTGATTTGATTCTCCTTCTCCTTCTGCTCAAAATATTCAAGGAATGATGGTTTGGCTGGCTGCATCGTTTCATCCCTCCCTGAAAATATTAAACATAGTAATAAAAAAAAACCAAGAGTTGTTTTGAAAAGTACAGTTTTGGTTATACAGCCCTACATCATGCCCAAAAGTGATTTAATTTTTTTAGCACACAGTAAATCACAGAGTACTGCGAAAGTACTTGCTAAAATACTACTTCTCAGCAGCTTTTCAATCATAAAACTGACTGTACAGTGGGAAAACTGGAGAATGGGAGCTTAGAGCCCACCACAGGAGTGATTACAGTGCAGTCCATCCATCACAGCACAGTGCAGGTCACCGGGCTCAGGCTCCGAAACGCTGCCCTGAACTGCTGCCCACGAGACAGGCTGGGTTATTGCCCCCCAGCCACGTTCCATGCATGGCAAAAACAAGCCAAGTTCAAAAACTAAACAGCACTGTTTTACAAGCAGAAACTCACCTTGGTATTTATGAACAGAGCAGGACAAAAATGAGGCTTTCAGAGATCACAAATACCTTATAAATACCACACAATTTGTTTTGGGTAGAAGTAGTCAAGGTCTACATTCCTTGTGTAGAAAGGCTTAATTAGCTGACAAAACTTTCCTTTTTTCTTTTTATAAATAGTAAGTTTTCAAGTTTGCTGCTCTAGTTTTCAAAAATTCATTCTTCTGAGTCCACTTGCTTAGTGGATTACTCAGATAAGCCAGATATATTGATTAACCTTTCAATTCTAGGCTGTATTTAAGAAACTTGGGGTAATAAGAAATGAGTAAGGGCACAAAGAGAGATCAAGGTGTCAAAATAATCCCGTAAATATGAATAGTTTGATGTTTAAGAGCAGGTTTCAAGCCTCCCAAGCACCATTCTCAAAGAGCTCACCTAAACTGATGGGAGAACAAAGAACTTAGCCTAGAGCACAAGGCTTTAGCACAATTTACATTGCTCCCATTTGCCTAAATTATTCTTTAGAACAAGGAGGATTTAAAAGAAAAGGGAGAATGCTGCTGAACCATTAAAAACTAGTAAAGCTACAATCTCACAGGGTGCCCAGGATTGGGTAGTTGGTGGGATTAGGGATAGGAGCGCTTTTTTATTCTTCTTTCTTTAGCCTTACACCACCCAATGACCTGCTCATGTGATCCAAGAACCACTGCATAGAAACAAATCTAGCAATCCATTCAGCAAAGAGGTTTCCATCACTGCAGGGAGAAATGCAGGGTCACAAGTTCCCAGAGCAGAGCAGCTCCCCAGGGCTCTGGGAAGGAAGAAGAGGCAGCTCTGGCTGTGGGGTGACAACAGCACAGCAGAGAAGGAAGTGATGAAATATCAGAGGATGGAAATACTGATTTCTAGCACAGACAGCCAAAAAAAAAAAAAAAGCCAACACAGGAAGAAAACATGAAATCTAACTTCACAGGAAGTCAACATCAAAAGATTTTCAGTATCTCCAAATAAAGATTTCTTTGCCAGTGCAACCAGTCCAGCTTGAGATGCTGCCCAGACTCCTCACACTTAAACTGGCCAGTCCTGTGAGTTACAGCACTGCTAATACCTTGTGAAGAGTCCCAGTCCAAATGAAGAGGCTGTCTTGCACAGCAAACATGCTTTAACAGGGCTGCAACACAAGACCATGACAGCTGCAAAAACAGCTAAAGGCTGCTCACAGCTTAATGCCACTGCACTGCCCTGGAGGACAAAATGCTTCACCAAAACCTGTGGGCATCATGGAAGCAAGCACTGTAACCAAATAAATGGTTTTGTTCTGCTAAGACAAGGTTCTCTAAACACTGCAACGGGTTAGTGATACTGAAAACATGTTTTAGGTGATGCAGAACCCATCATTTTCAGAAAGCAGGCTCAGGTCTAGAGTTAGCAGAAAATGGCATCAGAATAGCCTCACTCTGGACCATGGAAATAAGTTCACTGCTGAATGCCATACATTTGAAATAAATATAATCTGTCAGGCAGGCAATCAACCAGAGTTTAGAGCATCAGACAAACACACAGGGGATGTTCTGTGATGGGTCGGTGGGCCCTGTGTAATGCACACACTCTCTTACAAGACTGTGCTGAAGGCAGGCTGTCACAAGGCAGTCCTCTCTAAGGACACTAGACAGTGCTTTCCTCTTGAAAAAATATTAGCTGCCCTGGAAACCCATTAAGATTTAATCACTGAATATTATTCTTGCACATAAAATTGCCATCCAGTGATCCAGAATTTCACTGGCAGATTCTGTCTGATCCTCAGGCAAGCAGATGAATTCCTCGGTCAGCGACGAGATACTTTAGGGAGTTATTTGTCTATAGACACATGAAACACAGAACAAACTGCTGCAAAGTACGAGAAATCTTGGCAGGATATTTGGGCTGTGATACTGAGACAAGTGTGGTTCTACACAGCCTGAAATGTCATGATGCATTTTACAAAAGCCCTGCATGGCACTGCCTCTCCAGGGTCAGCTAAAAGCTCAAGCATGAACAGAAGTGCTGATACTTTTGCACCATGACAAGTGGAGCAAAGACAAATTATTCTACCCCTGGCAGCAGTTCCCCTTTTCTAAAAAAACAAACCCAAAACACTCATCATAGAGAATTAGATCAAGAAAGACACCTTCAGAGCAGCAGCGTGAAGGTCAGGCAGGGAACGCGTCTGCAAAGTGGAGAACAGATTTGCTGTTGGGAATAATTACTGAAATACAATCACAATCCAATTACTGCTGAGTGATAAAACATTTATTTAGAATGAAGTAAACACACCCCTTGTACTCTGCTGCAGCTCAGCCTGCTTGAAGCAGGAGGTAAGTTATTATGGGAAATCATGGCAATGTTTAACACCAACTAATTCTGTAGAAATAGAGGAATTCATAACTACCCAGGCTAATCTATACACAGCTCACTGACAGCCAGCCTGGATCTCAGTAATTCAGAGTTCCTAGGGGTAAAATAATCTCAATCATCATTGTACTCTCTGTTTTGAAAACTATGGCTTGTAGCACAGGAGGCTTTGAAAGCAAATGTTTCACTCCAGTGTCATTGGCTTATTCAGTTCTTTTCTATTTATTTTCTTACAGACTGCTCACTCAAAAGAGAGCTTAATTCAGGTGTCAGTTAAAACAACCATGCTCATGTCCCCACATCTTGTATTTTAACAAGAAGTGCTGCAATGTTTGCACTTGGGCTCCCTGAGTTTCCTGAGATTTGCACAGGTCTACCTCTCCAGCCTGTCAGGGACCCTCTGGATGGCATCCTTCCCCTCCAGCTTGGTGTTGTCAGTGATAAAAGGAAGAAGAGGAAAATTACATACAGCTTTTATTTGCTGCCCTTGATGTCCCTGTCCATAGTTCATTCTACCAGGGTGTTAGCTTTCCTAACTTGATTCCTGGCTGTTCAAACTCTCTGTCCATCTAGGCTGTCATTGCTTCTGCCCTCTGTAGGCTTCCTTTTATTGTTTGGGTTTGTCCAGGAGTCCCTTGTTCATCCACGCAGGCCTCTGGGCATTTTGCCTGACTTACTTTTTGTTGGGATGCATTGCTCCTGAGCTTGGAGGATGTCATCCTTGGATATGAACCAGCTTTCTTGGGCCCCTTTCCCTTCTGGGACTTTACCCCATGGTATTTTACAAAGCTGATCCCTAAAGAGGCCAGAACCTGCTCTCCTGAAGTGCAAGGCAATGATCTTGCTGTGTGACCTCCTTGCCCTCCCCAAGAGAAGGGATGAGAGGACGGGTGTGAACTGCAGCAGGGGCAGCTTGGCTCAACACAAGGAAGAAAGTTTTACAACAGGGATGGTTGTGCAACAGAGCGGGGCTGAAGCAACTCTGCAAGGCCTTGAGCAACCAGATCTGACACTGCACTTGTCCCAGCCATCACACAGGGAGTCAGACTGATGAGCTCCAGAGCTCCCTGCCCAGCCAAGAGCCTCTGCAACTCATGTTCCTCACACCCACGACCAGGCACCTCTAACCCTGCAGCCACCTTAGGCCTTGCAAACACAACCAATATTTAGTTACCAATTTTAGTACATTTGGTCACCAATTTCTGTACTGTTTGCCACCAACTTTAATACATTTCTATGCATCAACATGTAATACTGCATCTTTGCTTAGAGATGCTTTGTTTTTTGTTTGAACTGATGTCTTTGTTTTAACTGATATAAAATGGGGAATGATAACCAACAAAAAATGGAAAAAGATAAAATAGAAGGAAAAATAGCTGGAATAGAAATACAGATTTAAGATATCTGAAATTTTAGTTGCTGCTCTGATCTCAGTAGGGATGCCTATGCAGTAAGACCAACAGAAACGTTCCAGGAGACAGAAAGATCAAATCAATTATCATCCCAGCATGACTGAAATTCTTTCTGTCAATCTTAGCACTTAACAGCAGTGTCATCTTTCCAAGGATGATCTGCTATTAATTCAACACAAGAGTCACACCACTATATCTTTAAAATTTTGGTAACAAAAATCGATCACTGCTATTTGCAGAAGCAGATGCTGCTGAAAGATGACACCGCACCAAATGTGTCTGTGCCAAAAAGCATTTAACTTCCTCATTTTATAGGGTTAGACTAAAATATGAACATTGGACAGAAAGTGAGATCACAACTGTGGCAGAGAAGAGCCTTTTATGAGAAGGTCACCCTGCGGTGACAAGAAGGGTTTCATTGTGCATCTATTTTGGAATCTAAAGAGTTGCTTATAAGGATGAGCCATGAGAGCTCCCAGGAGCCATTAAAGGTCTATCATTTAGATATGCAGTCATCTTTTAGGAGCTATATTAATTACACAAATGGAACACCACAGCTCTGTTGGGGCTGGTCCAGCTGACTGCAGAATTGCAGGTTCAGGGTAGCTGTGCAGAGCCACAGGCACTGGGAGGGCCTCTGAGAGCTCAAGCCTGTCCTGTGAGGAACAGAAGCCCTCCATGGAAAACTCACAAGTGCTGCCTGGTACAAAGTCATGTTTAGAAAGTAGAAAAACATCAGTATTGTTGAGTGTGAGAACAGAAAAAGGTGTGGAACTAGTGGGTGCAAAGAATGCTTTAAGTTGTGCACAACAAATATCCACACAGGTTTTGATTTTTGAAGGAACACCACGCTAAGGTTACTGTGATTTCACTAACAGTGTTATCCTTCAGCACTGGAAAGCAAAGCCCAACTGCCAGTGGTACTGTGCAAGCTGAGACAGTCCTTACCCAAAGCAGAAATAGCCCAGATAAGCCAGAAGACAACTGACAGGTAGAGGCAGGGCTCTGCAAGAAGCAAGCAAGGCAACATCAGCAACCACCAATACCGGATCCTCTCCTCTGCCAGGTTACAGCAAGGGCAAGTTGGAAGGAAAAACTTGAACAACAATCTGCTCCTTTCCAAAAAATCTAACCTGTCTGAATAGTTGAGGGAATGGAAGGGGTAAATCTTAGTGGCTCACTGCAGAGTACAGACCTCCTTACATCAAGCAAAAGATGACAAAGAAGGTGTGAAGAGCTTCCAAGCCATTTGCCTTTGCATATGATGCTGCAGAGAAAGCACAGTGATAAAGAAGACATAGCCCAGTCAATCAAAACAGCGAGAGATTTACTTTTTATACTCAGCAGCAAAGAATATCCAGGAAACCAGATCATTCACTATCATCTAGTTCCAGAAATCAAAGGACTCATTTCATTGATTTTGTCAAATTAGCCCTCACAATTGAAAATTTTCAGAAGCTTATGAGCTTCAAAGGATGCCTTCAGAAAGCAAGTGGGATTTACAAAGTCTTTCTATCTGAACAGGGTTGCTGAGTAATGAAACTAAAATTCTTGCTTTTCTCTAAAATTATTCTTCTCCCCTCAAACTTGACATCAGAAGAATCCTTGTTTTATTATTCTTTCCTCTCGAAAGGGATTGCTGTGATCTACCTAGGGTGAATATTCTAGAGTCACAAAGCCTGTGATGAGAGAAAGTAAGATAACCTCAGGAATACATTTTGTGTGCTCTTCAGTCAGTTTATACAGTTAATACTTGAATACCTGCTCTCGAAGCCACAGTGGCAGATTTCCTCCCTAGATCACAAAAATTGGAGCCAGAGTTATGACTGGCAACAGTCAGGAGATCATGCTACAAACTAATTTACAAAGAAGATAATGTGAATCAATAACAATGAAGTGATCAACATTAGCAATATGAAAATAAAATGTGATACTTGGTACATGCATTTGTCAAGATTTAGAGCAATCTTTAGAAGGACAACTGGCCTCAGCTGTGGAGAATATTTGTGTGAATGAGAATGTGGTGTAGGGGGCAACAAAATGTTTAACTTGTGGTCAGAAAGTGTCACCCCTGTGAGCAGGAGCTCAAAGCAGCTCTTCAGAGATGAGGAGCTCCAAAGGAAGCAGAGCCATCACTGCCTTTATTCAGACACACTGCCAGAAAGGATCCCCTGGGACAAGCAGCTCTGTCATCTACTATTGCATCCAAGACTATATAGTCCCCCTCACAGAGGGCTGAAGATCTATTGTGGGGCAGCTGGTTTGCTCTGTCCCTGCTGTTGACAGCCCCGTTGTTCTCCCAGAGTTATAAACCCTCTCATTTCCAGTTGGAAGTTTATGAGTAGCCAGTGTATATGCACTTGCTCTTAAGTAAGCCTCAGCTTTTCAGCATTCAAACCACCATCCTCTACACTGTTCACCTTCCCTCCTTGCCTTAAAATTGGTTTTTTAAATTCTCATATCCATTGTCATCTTTAATTTTAGTGGTCTAAATAAGCACAGATCTTCCACTGACTTCTCACATAACAGCCTTAGTCCCCAGCAGTCACAGTAAGCTGTCTGCTTTAGATTCAATTATGTAACATTAAGACTGAAAATACATATTTAGGATGCACAAAGCAGTGCCTGATGATTACGTACAAGCAACACTTCATTAGTATTAGACTGCAAATGGAACTGTGCTTTATTTGCTTTGGGCTATTTCTTAGAGATCAGACTAGATGAACTTTAGCAGCTGGACAGCATAATTTGTACAGTATGAGCAGGACTGAGTCATTTTAAGCAGCAGAGCAGAGATATGTCAAATTATTCAACCAGAGCAAAAAAGTCCTCCATCATTAATAAGTTCACCCCATGGCAAGAGAGGCTGGTATTTCCTCACATTAAAAGCAGAGCATGTAACACTTCTTATCTCTTGAAGCTTATGAAGTGTCCCCATAATTATGTCCTATCTCTAAATCAAATCAGAACATTCACAACAGGTTCTTCTATTACGAAGAAATTCCTAAATGACCATAAATATCAACACTAAGTATCCTAAATCTCTTAACAAGTAAGATATGAATGTCATTAAGGAGAAGAATACCAACACTCATCCTGAGCACCCTTTCAGAAAAAGGGGAGGAAATCCTCAGAATAATGAAAGCTGTTTAAAGCCAGGTTACCTCCTTTTGGGTCTCTTTTACATAAAAACTCAGATATGATTATAAATGTATAGCAGCTTTCTTCCTCCATCACAAATATTCAGTGGACACCTTATGTCTTTCACCTCATTAGCTTGAATTGTTAATTCAGTCCAGCAACCACAGTACATGCCAGGCAGTGAGATGTGAAGGTGCATCAAGAAAGAAGTGAACATTTCATATTCTGCATCATCTGGCTGAGGTTCTGATGAATCCTAATGAGAAACAACCTCATCAACAGGGGTGCAGCCTGCAGGTCTGTTACCTGTGGGTAACAGCTCAGGCTCCCCAGATGGCACAGAACCAACTCAGCACTTCCTAATTTCCTTTCTATTCATAACCCAGAAACTCATTTGCTTATCGAGAGAGAACAGAAAACAACATTGCAATGAACAATTTTCTCCCCTGAAGCTTGAAAATCTGCTGGTAAAAACAAAGTTGGTTTTGAACTTCTGCAGTGAAGGGATTGCTTTCTCCAGGGTTTATTTTGATCCAGCAGGGAGTGAGTTTATTCTTAGAAGAGACAGGTTTGTCTGCACCTGCAAATGCATGGGATAGAGATGTATTTATTAAGTGATTTACTACTACTCTGTCTCTTGGTTGTCTCCTGAAGTACTTTGCCTCCTGTAAGCTGTTCAGGACTCTCTTAGTCACACTCCCCACTTTCCATCTTCTCCAAGACAATGCTTCTGTCCAGAAAAAAAAAAAAAAGTCCTCTATTTATCCATCCATCCCCCTTCACCCTCCACCAAATACAAGGAGTGCTTAGTAATTGTTAGAAACACAGCAAAAATAGCTGTGTTAAACACATACATCCTTTATTCCATTCCAGTGTCTCTGAAAATATAAATATTAACAGATTATTAACTTTGTCTTAGTGTTAAAGCTTTGTCATGTGTTAAGGCCAGCCAAAGATGGACAAGCATCCCACTTAGACCCTGGACTTAACTTTTCTTCATGCTTCAGTCTGAGCCATTATTTCAATTACTAGGGCCAGCAGCCTACCAGTATTCAAACAGAAAGCCAAAACCCACAGCAAAAACCCCACAAAAAATAACAGAATAAACAACTCCCCCCACTGCATAAAAATGCTGTCTGCATGTCCACAGAGCTTAATAGTCTTGAACAAAACCTGCACGCCACTGTTTATGTCAAGATTGCCAGCAAGGCTGATATTAAAAGTCAAAAAGCAACAGAGCTGGAAGACATATCTGTGAAGATTTGATTTGTATTCTGCACACCTGGAGAGTGACAGTATGATGATTCCTACAGTTTGAGGACAATTTAATCAATGTAGGAGTTTCTCTAAGCAGCATGTTATTTAAATGCATAATGTTAAGAGTGTTTTATGGTCCAATTATGCCTAAATGGACCAATTTATTTTAAACACAGAACTCTACCACTGGACATTAATAACATTAAGTAGGGGGAAGCTGCTGTGAAGAGTTATTGTCTCAGGGAAAACTAGAGACAAAACACAGCCAGTATCTTTGATGCACACATGATGTAAATCCTGACAAGATGTGGAGCTGTTCTCTGCAGTACCTGCATCAGCAATTTGGGTAACATGCAACTGCACTTTTTTTGACAACTAATGGTATTACAGCATCTATAGCTACCTCAGCTACATACCAGTAATACATTATTCAATTACTATATTAATGCAACTGCATAACCCTTCTGCCACCCATACTCACTCTGCTGCTCACGTTACAGCTTTCACAGTCATTGATTTACATGAAAAATTTCAGTTTAATTTGTGGAGAAAAACTGTTTCCTGAGTCTTGGCAGTAACATATCCCTGGCTTAAGTTTAAGTGTCACCCACTGGATGTCTCACAAAGCCACCAAGACTAACAAGCTTACTCTGAATCATTTTTCTAATAGGAAGTTGCCAAGCCTGCATCTTAGCTCATTTAATTTGCTAATGAAACCCAATTTCCCCTCAAAAGGGGAAATATTTTTCTAAAAGGACACCACCCTGCCTAGCAGTGTGGACATGGTAAAAGCATAACAAAACCCAAACCACCCCAAACTGCATTGTAAGAATGAAGCCTAGAATTTTTTATTTAAAACATTCCCAAACTATTACCTGCACATTATGTTACCAAGGTTGAAGCCACAGTGTTATTAATGTTTCTGGTCTACCTCTGCACCAGATGCTGCACTGAATGTGTGCCACATTCACAAAAACCCCACATCCACAATCCTTCCACTGCCTCCAGATCCCTTATTCATCTCAACCCAAAAACTAGACAGCCTAACTCACACCAGTCTTGGCAGCTCTGCATTCTTCAGTTTCATTTGATTTGATGCTACAAAAGGCAAGAGGCACTTTAACACAGAAAACAGGACAGACTATAGTACTAGATCCTATTTCGCTTGGACCTGATTGTATTGCAGTGTCCAAGGAAGGCAACACGTTTATCTCCTTTATTATAAAATTATGTTCCACTCCTTAAACTGAAGGGGCAAACTCATGCCAAGTTTCCACTATCTAAAGACCTGCAGCAAGAAAAGTATAAAAATAAAGAGTAAAAAAGGCTGCACTGTTTACCGGCACTATATATTCTCTCACACAAAAATTAAAAAATTATTCCAGACACATTAACAGTTATTCCAGCTCTCAAGCACAATGGAAATGCCTGTTATTACAAATCATTGCTCATCTACAGTTCTTCAGCTGCACTCAAAGTTCCCCTGGAATAGTTTAACTGCAATCTATAAGTAATCTGCTCCCAATCGATTCCGAACTAAAACGTGTCGCAGCGCAGCTCAGTGGCTGCGGTCTCAGGCAATCGCTTGAGTGCTTTCAGAACCCACAACAGAATGCCACAGTGACATTTTTAATGCTGCCCGAGTATTTCTATTGAGTGCCCAGAAGAACGCCAAGAAAATGAAAGAATTTAAGCAAACACAATTACAGCTCAATTGACTGCAAAAGAAAACTTCCCCTGTGACGTAAAATACTGGAATTTAAGAATGCTTTCCCTTTGAGTCCAAGAAGTCACAAGTTGATTTATGCAAGAATCACTTTCAAGTCTACTAGAAGTTGTTTGCACTTTCAAGGCTATTGGGAGCTGTTTGCTAGAGATTTCTAAGACAATTCTATCTATAAAACATTGCAATATGATGCTGTAAACACTTTTTATGGTAAAACAAAATACAACCAAACAAAAAACTAGTTAAGATACAGATTTATGTTTTTTTAATAAAAGGAAGGGCTAGACGACGAATTCAGAAATCTGCAGTTAAAAAGCCCAAGACATCCAGGGAAGCTAAATTCTCCTACAAATGCCATCAATCAAAAGTTTTTTATTGACTTAAAATAGCTTCTATTGTGACTCATAACACAATCTGCCAAACAAAACAATAGATGTCTTTAAAAATATGAATCAATAAAGCTTCTTCAAACTCAGTGGTTTCCAAACAGCATTATTACACTTATGCTTAGGATTACAAATAGAACTTGCTCCAGAGGGTTCTGCAGAAGGCTGATGAGCTTTATGGTTCTATCCATTTAACTGAATGTTGTGAATATGGAAATAGCAAGCTGATAAATGGAGCTATAGGCACGTCTCATGAAGGGCAAGCTGCTCAGACACATTGCCTTGCAGTGCACCCCCAAAACAGAGGGCTGATCTGTGCAGCAGTCAGCATTTCAGTTATACCACCAAGGAAGGAGGAGAACGAGGTGTTAAGGATCATTTTCATTAACTTTAGATTTCCTGGAATCGAGCTACAAGTTATTAAAATGCAGCAGAACCTGGACCAGAGAGTGCTGAGGGCAGCTGGGGTTCATTAGACATTGCTGTGGAAAGCCCATGGACATGGCAGTAGTCCCTGTGTCAGCCACCACCTGCACCCAGGATCTCCAAATGCCTCCTACAGCTGCTTAAGCACCTCTGCCACACAACCAGCTGTGAATGTTACACAGCAGCAGCTGAATAACAGTGTTTCTAAGAAGCCTGAAGTCTGAGAAGGGTTTAAAATAAAAGCGCAACTTTCCAGTCACAGAGATCTCGAGTTGTTGGAGCTTGTTGTGGAGCTCCCTCTTGAGGTTACAGTACCCCAAAGTCCAGGCATTGCTACATCCTCATAAACGATTCTGCTCAGAATGAGATCAACCCCTTGGAAAAGATGCTATCAAAGGCATCTCCTCAAGCCTCTGTACACCATCTCATAGACAGCATTAAGTGATTTTGAGTTATAAGCACTCCAGAGTCTTAGAAAGACAGTGAGAAGATAAGCACATGTCACACACAGGGAGATAAACTCCAGAGACACTTGACTTACAGAGTGTTGGCAGCCAGTGCAGGAGCACCAGACAGCAAAACCCCTGATACTGTGAGCCATGAAATGGAACACTACACACTGATGATGAGCAGCTAACAGTGCTGTTTGTAAAGGAACTGCAACTTCACCAGGATTATTTAATGCTGTTGAAATGTCCTTTTCTTTGGATGACAGTTTAGCTGCTCTAAGCATCCATTCATCCATCCATCTCCTTGCTAGACTGCCTTGTTCCATAACACCTGACAGCATCACCCCACTGCCTTTGTTGCACAAGCTGTTATATGGGCTGACACCTCCAGGTTTTAATGTGATGAATCACTGTTTGCCCAAGCCTGGAAAACTCTTTAAAATGCTGCTGCTGAAATTTCACTCTGGAACTAAGTATCCTTCCACAAGCTTCAAAGGGTCCCCACACGGAAGAAGCTTTCAGCAGAGAAATTCCTGAGGAAAGGATTTTTCCAAACGCTTGTTAAGAATTTTTCCCTCTACCCCTATACCTAAAGGTTCAAAATCAGATGGCCAAGGAAGCCTCTGGGAGCAGTGCAAGAGACAGAAGAACAAGATTTGACTGTGAAGGTCATATTCTAGTAGTGCTGAGCCCCCACTCAGCAAACAGACATCCACACTGGTCAGCTGAGTCATCTCTGACTACCTCTGTCTCAGGACTGTGAGGCTAACCAACCAGTGGGAATGGAATTCTACCAGAATACATAATTCAGGAAAGACTCCTTTTCTTCTAGTCATACTTTGCCAGGAAGGCTCTCCCTGCCATTTCTTTAATCAAAGAAACATTTTCAACTCTTTTCTAGCTCAAGCTGTAAGGTCTTCCACTATCAGTCACATCATTTTAAATCTTACACCCTAAGACAAGGTTTGTAGCTTTAGTAAGCTTTCCTATTTCGGGGCAGAAGGGATTTCAACTTGAATGTCTCAAACAGTTCATTCAGTTGTCCTCAGTGACTAGACTAACACTAAAGAAACACACCAGTCTAGAGAGATGCCAGATCCTCCCACTGCATGTCCTGCTGTGCTTGAAACCTGCAAGATATCTGTCATTTCAAAAATCTGGCTCTTCCTTGGATGCATCAGTCCTGACACAGACTTGCTTCTTTCAGATGCAAGGTTACAGCCAGATCATCTTCTAAAGCAACACACCTTTTTTGATTAACCCTCTGCTAGAGTCCTTCTCCTCTGCAGTCTGTGGGAAATACAAAACAAGCAAGAAAGAAGGGACCAAAAAAATTACCACCAACAATCTTATTCCGCTGTGGAAATTGTGCACAAGTCATCAGCTACACCAAGTGCAAGACTAAAAAGAATGAAACCTGGACCCTGAAAGCTTTCTCTACTGCCAGAGGGCACTGACCTAAGAGTTTTAGCTCCTTACAACCAAAAGACTCAATAAGCTACCGAATACATCAATGCAGGCTGAAATTACATATCACAGCCCACGTAAAGTCTTAAGTAATATTCTAGAAGTCAAATATGTTTTCTTACTTTTCATGGTGCCCTCCTCTTCTTCCTCTTCTGTATTTATGACCATTGTACCCAGCTGGGACTCCAAGGTGCCATCATGTTCTATCATGGTGTTGGCTCCATCACTCATGGTGTTCACAGCTCTTATGGTACCAGTTTCATCTCCACTTGCCCTCACCATGGTGCCTGAATCGGTTTCATCTTCCTCCTGTGCAAAGATGCCATAAATATGTATTTTACCAATGGTGAAGTCCCATAAGAATGTCTGTATTCAAGGACACTGGCAAGTCTCACTAACTCAGAGGTTTTTACACACACACACACACAAGCAACATTTGGCTTATGCACTTAGTTGTCTCCCTGTCATCTCCAAACAGCTAATGAAAAGTCTTCATATTTTTCTGCCAGTATGATAAATGAGAGAACAGATAAATAACCAGCAGAGGCTTCTCAGTCCAAGTTTTATCTCATTTTCTCATTTCTGACCTGGTGACATGTCTGTAAGAGTAGATTACAACAGTCATTCAGTCATTAGTGTTTCTATTCATGCTGCCAGTTCTAGGAGCTGACCCTAAACCATTATCTCAAGTGGTACAGTTCCCTGAGGAGTCACATTAATGAAGCAACAGATCTAAGTCTGAAAAGTATGTGGCACAGGAAAGAAAACGCTTATCCTACTTTTTTTTTCTATCTTTAAAATTTAGGCAGTTCTACCTGCTGTAAGTTTCAGAAGCACTGATGAAAAATCAGCTGCATTCACAAATCTTTGAAAAAGATTCAAATAAATTATCAAAGTTTAGTAACTTTTCACAGTAAATTATTTTTTATCTTTCCATTTTTTAACAGGCACCAACGCCACAGAAGTTGGAATTACTGCTGTCAAGGCTTAAGAGTTACTTTGTAGGAAAACACAGGCTCTTGAAACAAATTCTGGTAGAACAACTTCTTGGCAGAGTTATGTTAGCCAGAGGTAGTGGCTCCATCAGGTGGTGTGTGCTACCAAGTACATATTGTGACTAGGCTCTAAGGAAGAACAAAGTTAAAATTTCCACAATTCATTTAGTTTCTTGGAAATGTGGACCAGCTATCCAGCTGCAGGAACAGAAGCCCCTTTCTAGATTTATAGTAGAGCTATAAACAAAAGCTGAGATGCTCATGTTTTGCCGTAAGAATGAAACTCTTTATGCCTTATGTGTGACCATTGCCTTACTGTTAGAGAGAAAACACAGGCATTGCACCTCAAGCTGTAATATTCCACCTCAATGCCATGGAAAGAAAGAAGCAAACCCCTCCACATTCTGGTGTTCCAAGCATTTTATCTGTTGTGTCAACAGTGTCTATAAAAATCGACTTCCCAATGTCAAAACCAAGAGCAGGAGAGGAGAAAACTACACAAGATGTTAATGGAGGAAAAGTAATATTATGTGGAGGTGAGTGGGTGAGAGGAAGTAATAAATTTGTTAGCTACACATCGTTTAACCAAGGACTACAGCAGAAGTTTCCACAGTGCTTGGGAATGCTTTTCTGCCAGCAGACATGGAGCAGAGGAGCTTTGGGAAAACACACAGACCAACACAGACAACTCAACTCTGCTATGCAGACACCATCTCTCAGCAACGTGACCCCAGAACAGTCAGAAATGCAGAGAGAGAACAGGGACAATACTCAGAGTAGGGACAATACTCGTAGATTTGACATCATGGCAACATTACCAGTAAAGTTACAACCACACTGAATAAATATGCAGCCTTAGACTGGAACTCTAGATAACAATGTGTTCAGCACAGATATTGTGGATCATGCTGTTCAAGACTAAACCCTGAACAGGGTTGGCACACAACGCCTGGTGTTGCCCATTTCTTTTATTGAGGCTGAAGCAGGCAGAGGCTCAAAAAACAGCTTTGAACATGCTCTCCAGATTCACATGCTGTAACCACTGAAACAAGGAGCTGAACTGCAATTCACAGCAAGCCCCTGAACACTTCCCATGCCCTCACCTCAGGCTTCTGTCGGTTGCTCTTGTGGAGAAGAAAGTTTCTATAAGGGAGGTTCTAAAGCACAACAATAGTAAAACAACACAACATACTTTTATCATGGTGCATCACAGATGATATTATCATTTTTATACTAGGAGAGCAGTCTAAGACCAAAAACTACAATGAAAAATTATCATTCTGCATAAATAGTATAATCCAACTGGGATTGGATTGAGTCTTCTGCATACAGTACTTTGTAGACTTAACTCATCACAGGTCTACAAAGTGAACAGTAAGCCACACATGCTGCCTATCCCACTCAAATACAGATTGAGCAGGCACCAAGCATCAGGTTAAACAATCACAAAGTAGAAAACTCCTGAACTAAGTCGAATCCACTGGCACCTGGACAAAATACTGCAAAACCAAAACCCAGACCAGCTAAGCCTTATGAAAGCAGCAGGAGTTTGGACTTTGTACACCGTTATTATTAAATACTCACTGAATTTTCTTCATCCTCTTGATCCAGTTCACGCTGTTGAGCCTCCTGACGTTTCAGCTTGATGTCCATCGCTTCATTAATCAAATCTCGCAGAATTGATACTCCTTTGGCACTTCTGACAAATGGATGCTGAGAAGTATTTTAAAAACAAATAAGCACTGTATCCAATGCCAGATCTAACACTAAAACACTATTACTGTGGCTACTTCAAATCAAATTAAGGCTTAACTCAAAATACTACTAAAATAAAACCCCAATACTTCTGTTTGGCGCAGGAGGGAGACCTTCCACCCTTCAAACAAGATCATGCTCCACAGGCACTACAGCTGTGAGACCTTGGCCTTATTCCCCCCCATACAACTCTGCTAACTTTTTTCCATAGCAGTTTAGCTGTCAGGAACCAATTACACAGATCATTACCACGTCTAGACCATTCTGAGCAACCACTTTCATTTAGCCTCCCCTGTTTAGTGTTTTAAGAGGCAGTTTCTTGGCAGTGCTGCTGAGAATTTGAAAGTAAAACAAAACAAAACAGAACCGAACTACAAAAGCCAAAACAACAAAAACAAGTCAGAGAAGCCAAAGGAAGTTGAAGTCTGACTGGCTCTGAGAGAAGTGAAAAGTTGAAGTTGTGCGTGACATTTTTAAAATGAGATATTAAAAAGTAAAATCTGTAGTGAGCAGGAGCAGCAAGGAATGAAACCAACATCTCTTCAGCCACACAGCACTGCCCACACTGGCAAGGCTTCTGTGGAGCTTATATTCTGGTGAGGAAAGGCAGACCTGCAGCAGTTGTGTTGCAGTGGCACGTTGCTCCGGGCTCTTCACAAGACACTGTTTCACAAAGTCAGTAAAATTGTCTGACCAGAGCTCTGGTTTCCGGAATGTTGGAGGAGGATTGGTGGGAATCATGAAAATTGCCTGAAAGCAGAAGAACATTCTGGATTTCCAAACAAAGCTTAAAACTTTCCAACGATACAACATAAATACACCCAAACATACACTGGTACTAAAGGACAATGGATATTTCACGTTTGCTGCTTCTGAAGAGCTTGTGCCAGTATTACACACAAATCTGCTCAGAGCAATCAAGCAGCAAGAAACCAGACTTTTCTCACTAGGTGCTTACATCTGGCTGAGCCATTATGTGCCCCAAAGGGTGTGAATATGCCATTTTTAAATCTTAAAAAATTGTGCTTGCATTAAAAAAAAAAAAAAATCCACTTTGGATAATCCAGCTGAAAATTTGTTTCTTCACACCCACCACAGAACTTCAGCCATTCCTTAACAGAAGAGAATAGTGATTTTTTATTCTTCCCATGCAGCTTCTTCTTGACAAAGACATGGTTTTCATTTATTCAACACTACAAATAACTGACAGAAAAGAAACAACTTGCACTAAATTAAAAGCAAGCTGGCATGTTGATATGCTATTCAGCCAGCAGTAATAGCAAATTCTTTCCACACAGCAATACATTTTAAAAGCCCACAGTCCTTACCCTCATGGGATGAATATCTGCATATGGTGGCTTGCCTTCAGCCATTTCTATTGCAGTGATTCCCAGAGACCAGATGTCTGCAACACAATTATACCCAATTTCCTGAATCACTTCTGGAGCCATCCAAAACGGGGTCCCTATAACTGTGTTCCGCTTTGCCATGGTGTCCTGAGAAGAAGAGAAGGATAAAGAGTCAGACAATGGCAACTGTATTAGCCACAAACACTCATTAATGAATTATCGCCCTAACTACCTTGCACACACACACACATTATTAGGCTCAGCAAGACTGGGATATGGAGGGCTGCAAAGAGGAATTGAAATGTTCTCACAGAAGTTAAAAATATCTTGAAGAAAACAGCAAATGTTATTGCAAGCCATTACTTAGGTATAACAGTTCCACTGAGAAAGCTCTGCTCTAATTTATCACTACTTTATAATCTCATTATGATGATGTAAAGTGTTAAAAAACAGCTTTGAACCATTCCTCAAAGTCTCCACAAGCCCATCATACTCACATGCAGATTAAAAAGATAAACTATAAAGCACAGAACTGTCTTGGTTTTACTTACTGTAAGTTGTCCTGCCACTCCAAAATCTGCAAGTTTAGCGTGTCCCTCTGTATTTAGCAATATATTTCCAGCTTTGATGTCCCTGTGTATTTTCCTCATAAAATGCAGGTACTCGAGTCCTTTCAGTGTCGATTGCACTATTGTAGCAATTTCCTCCTCTGTGAGCTAAAGAAGAGAAGAGTTACTGCCAACCTGTCAGTTGCTGAGACACAGCACTATTGTGCTTTGGTTTATTTTTTACTGAGATTCACTAATTGCCATTTAATTGCCTTCACTAAATGATGCCATACTAATGGGGAAATAGTTTGTGCATCGTGTACCAAATTAGATTACAACCAGCATACTATATACACACCTATCATATTTCACATACCATAACCCCTTCCCAACTAGTAATTCTTATCCTTCAATAACCAAACTAAGGCAAAACAGTGTCTTATTTGGAATCATTCTGGGTTTTCAGGAAAGACAATCCACCAAAATCTGCTCCATGGGCTAAATTACTCAGATAACCAAAACTCCATCACTAATCACGTTCCTCATTTTCAGAGTAACAAAGAACCTACATCTCAAGTTATGGCAAATGGTTGCGTCAGGCATTGAACACTGTGAGAATTATGTCCAAACTACTCAGTCTCCTTGAGCAGCTGGACACCCACACTTCCCATCCCTACATTCAAAGGAGAAAGGACGTACAGTTTTATTTCGCAGTCGAATAATGTCAGACACAGATCCAGCACCACAGTACTCCATGACTATCCACAGGTCTGTGTTCTTAAAATAGCTGCCATAATATTTCACCACGTGAGGACTATGAAAAGTGAAAAAAAAAAAAAAAGAAGAAAACAAAAGTCAAATACCAGTAACCAGCATCACTGAATAAGCACAATACCCTGCAGAGTAACCAAGTATGTTTTGGAAACTCAGCACTGAAGTGCCACTGATCAAAAGTGCTCCAAAACACCCTGGACTCACACAGTCCTGCCCAGCCTGTTCCCACTGCTCACATGACCTGCCAGTAAGTCACTTCAGGGAGCTAAACTGTCTGACAACAAATCCTACGGAAATGAGGAGCGATTAGCCTTCAGTCTGGTTTAACTCCCTAAACTGGGTTACAACAGGGTCAGTGCTGGGGCAAGCAGGAAGGCAGGACAAGGGAATGGGAAACAGGCCACAGCAGTCCCTGGCAAAACTGTTGCACAGCATTTGCAACCAAACAGAAACATTAAAAAAAGTCCACAATTTGCCCGAAAGAAGCTACCATGTTCATTAAAAGGAAAGCTCCCCCATTGCTACATGCACCCACTTGTTCCTACAGTTTTAGCCCAGGATATATTTTAGGATCTCAGTACAACTGTCTCTCCATCAGCTATCTGGCTGCACAAAAAAGCAAACAACCTAGTAAAGTACATTGGTCTGAAAAACCATCTGTTCTCTGGAAAAGGTACAGCAGAAATTAACAGAAAGAATGTCCCTGGTACTATGAGAATGGAGCTAAGGAACAAAAGTGTGTTTAATCTATTATCTCCTGAACATTTGCTAATGAAAAACTAAAAACTAGCAAGTCAATCACACTGCACAGAGTCCTTTTGTGCTTGCACAGAAAATATGATGCTCCAGTGATTCACTCCCTCTGCTGTTCACAGCTGTAAGGTCTCATTTTAGGCCTTAAGGTATTAAAATTTAAGACAAAACTGATAATGCTTTCCAAGTTAGACAGTAACATTTTTCACAAACAATTTCTTTTCAAGTCATACTTTGTTGCATGCCCCCAGTCACCTTCACTTAAACACAGTTACAGTGGAGTGCAATAGAGAAAGTGACTGGGACCACAGCTTTATATTACTCATACAATTTATTTTAAATGGCTTTCCATGCCTGAAGTTTTTCAGAGTGGTGTTCTTACGGCCACATTCATAACACCAGAAGAAATTAGTGTATTTTAAACCTGCAGCCTTGGACACACTTTGAGAGGGTCTTCCCTACCCACAAGCTCTTCATTAACTAAGTCACTGAAGCATCTTTTCCCATAAAAACATGCAAAGACAACCCAGAGAGCCAACCATCAGCCCACAGATCTGCCAGCAAGTTATTCTGGGGATGCTCAGGTCAGACTGTACTGCTCTAGAGCCTGCACGGGCAGAAACCAGCCAGGAAGGACAGTCCTGCCACCCAAGCAGATGACAGCAGGTAGGTCGTGCACATGCAAGAGCAGTCATGTGTTAGTGGCTCTCATCCACGTGCCCCAACCACAAAACCTTCTTCTACCAGTTTTCTTTGTCTTGTTTAGAAGCCACCACCCCCTGTGGACATGGGAACTGCTGTTTAGTACACAATCAAGTTACCACTGTTCAACAAGTGATGGTGCACGAGCAGGACCTCAGCAACTGCTCACGTGCTCGGCTCTTGGCTGGCAGCAAGTGCAGGGTTATTTGACTTAGTGCCCTCTTGTTGCAAGCTAAATTTCTGTTGTCTTACCTTTGCACTACCCAAATGGTCAGTTAACGTGACCCAGCTGGTACAAGGAAACTTGATTGTTCAAGTCCAGCCTTTCAAAAAACATTTAAGGCAACATCATGGCTTTTATTTGATTAAATGCCAGATCATAGATGACACTTCTCCTTGCAGCCCAAAAATGGGGTTTGCAGCACACACTTACCTGTCACATTGCTGCATTATGGATATTTCTTTTATAATCTCTTGCAGGTCAGATTCCACAGGAACTTGTTTAATTGCAACAACTTGACCCGTTTCTTTATGAATGGCTTTGAACACACTGCCATAGGAACTAGGAAACAAAATGTGAAACAAACACTGAATACACTAACATCTTATAAATATTATGGTTTTGCTTTTTACAAGTATAAACACCAGGTAAAACATTAACTATCCTTCTGTTAAAAATCTTTTGTATTTTAATGCAAATAATCAGTCCACTAGTTTCTAAACACTGTAATAAAAATGTCACAGTGCACTGACATAGTGGGAAAGAGCCAACCATCATTTCACTGACCATATCTTTGGAACAGCCCTTTGCACAAATCCAACAAATAAAATTCCCTTTATCCAAAATACAGTACAAGCTGAACATCAGTAAAAACTACAGCTCTGGTCAGAGAGGCTTGCCTGTTCTTGTCAGATATTATCATTCTTATTTGCAGCTTCTTTCTTACAGCAGCCAGGCAGATTTACAACTCAGTCTTTCAAAGGAACTGCTTAAGGCAGCAAACATGTCACTCACTGAGCGTTCCCATGCTGCTCTGCCTCACCAAGTGGCACAATGCCATTGAAGTTCACTTCCACCACACATCTTCCACAAGGGATACCCAGGATGAACTACAAAACCTCTTGACTTCCCACAGAGTTCTAACTCCAGGCTGGCCTTTTTTAAGAATGGTTTAACTCCCTATTGCTGAGCCATAAGCTACTGTTTGGATTAAGATATCACACTCCTGGGAAACTATTTCTTTATTGTTACTAACCAAACACTGTCACTATTTTAATACATACCTTTGCAGAAATAGGCTCATGACAAAAGTGAAACACCAGAGACCACTGAACACATGCCCATTACACAGATTTGTTCTTAGAGAAATGTACACTGGGCTCATTGGAACAGAACACGTACCCTTCTCCAAGCTTCTCCAGTACATCAAATACTTCTTCAGGCTGTTTGGTTAAACTGTCTTCATCTAACTTCTTCAGCTGCCTGTATGGACAAAAAGAGAGAAATTATTACATTTAATTTTATGGATGTTTGGGCTGTGCTGAAACAGAAGAATAAACAGCACGACTAAAATGTACAAAAGGCTTAGTATGAAGTAAATTGAACAAGAAGTTTATTTCCACTGACAAGGAGAACGAATATTACTATCATCCAACAGCAAAAAAGGACTGGGAATTACAAAGAACAGAATGAGATCAGGCACACAAATCTACAGCTTGGCAGAAATGCATTCCAGGATCTATATGCTGGTGGTCACACTCCAGCACAGTACAGCAGAGTCTAACAGCTATTGACCGTAACATATCTGCTAAACTTGAATAACTAGAATGGAAGGATACCTACCAAGGCCATGCAAAAGGGAACATCATCTTCCCTGATGCTTAAGGTATGTGTGGAATAGATTTGTTGGGAGGCACGAGGCAATACTGATCTCACCTATACATTTTTAACACTAAAAGCTCAGATCTTGTGGGCCTGGACATATAGTAAGAACATTCTATCAGTAAAAAGAAAAAGGAAACTGTATCTGACTCTTGCAGAATCTTAATGCCATCCCTCTTAAATGTATTGCTAATAAGAGTCAGTTGACATACTTTCTAGGAAAAAACAAACATGGCACATACTGTGGTCCTTCGCTTGACCCCTCTCTCCCCCAGTACAACTTTTAGGGATATTCCATACACAAAGCAGCAAGAAGATTTTTTTTCTGTCCACACTGGAGAGCTGTTAACCAAACCTTCTGAAACAGTTAAGGACTACAAAACGAAAGGTTCTGAAAACTAAGTATTTCATTGTCAGTGATACAGTATTCAACTGCCTCCTAGACTTCACTTCCACTTGAACTAAAAAAAAATAAATCTGAAACAACAATAAAACACCCAACAAAACCCCTTCCAAACTTCACTAACCAATTCATACAAGTTTTTGAAACACAGAAACTTACGAGTCTCAGAGTTTTTAGCACTGACTGCTCTCACTGAGAGCAGTGTTCAAAGTGAAACATGTGGACATCTGCAACTGCACATTACTCCTGAAAGCTCCTACTGCTGCTGTTAAAGACCATGAGTTCAGGCACAGGAATACTAATTTTTATACAAAGCATACAGTTTTCCCCGCCAATTTCTTCAGAAACAGAGTGGGAAACCACTCATTGCTCCCAGGCTATTCTGTTTGTGTACAAAGCCACACGGGATGAGCAGTTCGAGCATGGAACACATACAATGGCTTCCTGAAGCAAAGGAAACACTATATAGAAGCAGACTCAGGAAGTGGTGAAATACTGAAAGTAGTCAGTAGCTTCCCTGCATAGATAAGCATTAACAGAAGGTTACTTGGCCTTGTGAAAATGGGGAGGGAAGAGGGTGGAAAAACTAAAAATACAAGCATCAGCAACCACATAAGTCACCACTTCCAAGGAGCCCAAGAAGTGGAGATGCAATAGGCAGACCTTTCTTACTGAAGTTGAGGCCTAAACTCTATCAGCACAAAAGGGAAAAAAAAGACTTTTCACGTACCCAAACACAATAACCAGAGACTACTATGCTTGCAGCAAACAGCCTAATTTCTGTTATAGCCCAAGAGCCGAATTTGTGCCGTCCAGCTCATCCAGTGCCTTTCTCCTGGATGTTTATACAACACGGATACACCAACAACACAAACTCCATCTCACCTTTGCTCTTGCTCAGACCTAATCTGAGCCACCTGCCAGTCAAACACCGGCACAAGCAATTACAGAACAACCCCCTTCCGACTGAAGATGCACCACCATTCACCAAACCACGCCAGCCTCAAACCCAACACCTTCCTTTGTTCCCTGCCGCATCCCACTGACAGGACTGCGACACCGACCCTTCATCCCCGCCGATGTCCCGCTGTCCCCGCACCGCCCCGGCGCTCCCAGAGGCGCTGCTCGGGGCTCCGGCGCCCGCAACCCTGCGATGATCCGCGCAGGGCACCCCGGCCGGCACGGAGCTCACCCAGCGGGGGACACGACGGAGAAAACCAAGCGACATGGGCTTTTCAAGCCAGCACGCCTCGGTGCTCGTTTCCCACTCTAAACCATTTCGGTGCTGCCCTGTGCCAAGTGACAGACACCCACGGGGCTGCGGGGTTCTCTCCTCTCCCTGCGCTCCCGGTACCCATCCCGGAGCATCCCCGGCAGGGACACACCCCGCGCTTACCGGCGCGGGTTCCGCAGCTGCACCGTGTCCATGTCGGCGCGGTGGGCGAGCCGGGAGGTGCTCACTGCTCCATGTCCCGCCGCTTCCGCCCGCCGCCGGATATCGCCGGCGAGCACCGCCCCGGCCCCGGTCCCAGCCCCGGTCCCGGTTCCATCCCCGGCGAGGGGCGCGGCTTCCCGGTGGCGGCGGGGCTGGGTAGCGATGTCCGCGTCGCCCGGAGCGCTGCGCCGGGCCGGCAATGAGGAGTTCCGCCGCGGGCAGTACGGACCGGCCGCAGCGCTCTACACGCGGGCGCTGCAGCGGCTGGAAGGCTCGGGTACGGCACGGGGAAGGGTGGGAGCAGATGGAGGCCCGGGGGAGACCCGGCTGGGTCCTGAGATCCTGGGCTGGAACCCCGGCTGAACCCCGGCTGGGTCCCCGAGGGAGCCCGGGCTGGATTCTGGGCTGGATCCCGGCTTTATCCTGGCTAAACCCTGGCTGGATCCCGGTTGGGTCGCAGCTGAACCCCGGCTGGTTTCCCCCTGGATTCCGCGCTGAACCCCCGCTGGATCCCGGCTGAGCCCCAGCTGGGTCTCCGGCTGGATCCTGGGTTCCTGGGCTGGATCCTGGCTGAGCCCCGGCTGGATCCTNATCCCACTGGATCCCTGGCTGAACCCCAGCTAGATCCCCCTCGGATCCCCACTGGATCCTCAGCTGAACCCCGGCTGGATCCCCCCTGGATCCCCGGCTGAACCCCGGCTGTCCCGCACAGGGGATGCCGCCGAGGAGCGCAGCGTGCTGCTGGCGAACCGCGCCGCCTGCCACCTCAAGGACGGTGCCTGCAGCCTCTGCGTGGCCGACTGCACCAGGTGAGTGCCGGGGGGCCACACAGGGGTGTCAGTCGTGGGGATGTCACTCGTGGAGGGTCACCCGAAGGGGTGTCACTCGGGGGAATGTCACCCGGGGAGGGTCACCCGGAATATCACCCGGGGGGTGTCACCCCGGGGAGGGGTCATTTGAGGGGATGTCACCCGAGGAGGGTCAACCGGAGTGTCACCCGGGTTGGGGGGGGTTACCTTGGGGGTGGTCGGGAGGTCAGCCGAGGGGGGTTACCCGGGGGAATGTTACCCAAGGAGGGTCACTCGAGTCCGGGCTGGGTGACCTGGGGGCTATCACCCAGAGAGTTGGTCAGGAGGTCACTCAGGAATCATCCAGGGAGTGTCACACGGGAGAGTGGTCGGGAGGTCACCTGAGGAGGGTCACCTGGTGGTGGTGTCACTGGGGAGGTTGGTCAGGAGGTCACCCAGGAGTCACCCAGGGGAGTGGTCGGGAGGTCACTCAGGAGTCACCCGGGGGGTGTCACCCGGGGAATTGTCGGGAGGTCATCTAAAGAGGGTCACCTGGTCAGGGTGGCACCCGAGAGGTTGGTTGGGAGGTCACTCAGGAACCATCCATGGGGTGTCACCTGGAGGGGTGGTCGGGAGGTCACCCGAGGAGGGTCACCTGCTGGGGGGGTCACCCGGGGGTGTCACTCGGGCTCATGGTGCCCCGGCGCTCTGTCCCCTCTGCCGCAGCGCCCTCGAGCTGGTCCCGTTCTCCATCAAGCCCCTGCTGAGGCGGGCGGCAGCGTACGAGGCCCTGGAGAGGTACCCGCTGGCCTACGTGGACTACAAGACGGTGCTACAGGTGGACTGCTCTGTGCAGGCAGCACACGATGGAGTCAACAGGTGATGCTGGAGGGCTCTGGGGTGCAAGGGCTCGAGTCCTGCTGCATCCCTGCAGCACTGCCACGACCGAGCTACATCCTGGGCTCTTCTGCCTGGCTGTGCTCCCTTTGCCCAAGCTTTCAAGATGCTGGCTGAGGGTTGGGAGTGATTTTGCTGGGACTGTTTTTGCTTTGTGCAGTGTCTGGTCTGAAGGAGATAATAATCTACAAGCTCCAGTGCCCTATCCTTTAAGCCTCCCAATGTTGGCTGAATTTACAGGCTGCTGTAGTCCTGGTCTCTTCCTGGTGATCTCTGCTTTGCTTCACGGCTTGCCAGTCTGAGGAGTGAAATTCACAGCCCTTGCTCACCTGAGCACTGACAGCCCCAGCCCTTGTCCTGTGGTATTTTTAGCCTTGCTGACACATAGGTATTTTCATAAATGTCCTGTCTGTAGAAAGAACCTAGCTGAGATGCATGTAAAGAGATTAGTGGAGAGGTGCTGTCCTTCATGTATAAGCCAGGTTAAAAAGTGACCCTGGTGGCTGCTGTGTGACCCATCCAGCCAGCAGCCAGGGTGAGTGGAAGTGTCTCTTCCAGGATGACTAAAGCCCTGCTGGAGAAGGATGGTGTGAACTGGCGTCAGAAGCTCCCGCCAATCCCCACAGTGCCTGTTTCTGCCCAGACGAGGTGGAGCGTTCCTTCTGCCAGAGCCCCTGGGGCAAATGCTCCTCCTGCAACAGCATCACAGGGAGAACCAGGTGGGAGCGTGCCCTTGGGCTGGGCAGAGAGCCCTGTGGCTCATAAGGGTGATGAACAAGTCAGCTGCCACACCTGCTTGGCTGTGTTTGCAGCTGGGGCTGAGGCCTGGAGAAACCCAGTCCTGGTTCTGCCGCAGCCTTTTTGGTTGATTCTGGGCTCTTTAATGTCTCTGTGTCTTGCCTCTGGTCCAGGGATATTTGTTTTCTGGGAGGCTGTGATGTTCTTGGTGGTTTTATAGTGTTCTGTACCCTTTCACACTGTTTTCAGACCAGACTGCTGCGGGCATGGAGAGAGCTCGAACTCTGAAGGAAGAAGGAAATGAACTTGTAAAGAAAGGAAACCATAAAAAAGCAGTTGAGAAGTACAGTGAGAGTTTAAAGCTCAACAAGGAATGTGCAACTTACACCAACAGGTACTGCTCAGCTCTTTGCCAAGTGCTTCTTGGCCCTTTATAAAAGTCACTGTGGTAATTCTGCCAGAGCTGTCTAACATTTGCTCCCAAACTAATGAATTGAACAAAACCACCTACATACATTCACCCCAAGTGCAGTCTACCTTGTAGTATAATAGTCTTTGATGAGGTACTGCAAAACCCCTTGGAGACATGCTGCTTCAGGCTGATAAGGGACTTCATCCTTTAATGCTTTCTCTATCAGGATTGGGGTATTTTGAGTGTTCTCTGTTGCCCTACAAACCACAAAGTGCCTCATAAAGACTCAAAGCACTTCTGAGGCAATTGCAGCAAGCAGAGCATATGCTTCGCTAGTATAGGCAGGAACCTGCATGCTCAAAGTGCTGATCCTTCAGTTTCAGAGCAGGTTGCTCTAAACATCCTCCCTTTTTTTTCCCCCCTATAAAAATTTAAAAAAAAATAATAAAATTTTCCTTTCTTTCTTCCTTTTAACTGAAATAAACTTGAGCTCAAGAAGTGAGATTGTATGAGGATCAAGGCTGGTTTTGGATCCAGCTTTCTGCTGCACTGAGACCTGCTCTGTATATTGTAGCAGTAGATGCTGTTTGGAGCCAAAGGTCTCTGACCAGGTATCTGTGTTGCAGAGCTCTCTGTTACCTGACCCTGAAGCAATACAAGGAAGCAGCACAGGACTGCACAGAAGCTCTGAAGTTAGATCCTAAGAATGTTAAGGCACTGTACAGGCGTGCTCAAGCTCTTAAAGAACTGAAGGTAAGTCAGGAGTTTTTGAAGGGCTTTAGGCTAGGACTAGATGCCTATTTATGTGTGATCGGAGACAGAGAAGCCCTTTAGAACTTGTTGTCTAGCACAGAAATATCTGCTACCAGATAGCTGAGACCTCTATGGACAGAGAGAGGATTTTCTTTCACATCAGTGTTTGGATCTCAAGATTTTTCACACCAGGTCCTGTTCCTAGAGATGCTGAAAGCAACTGCACGTTGTGTTTAGCTTTATCTTCCTGTGTCTCCTGAGAAATTCTGGAGGCAGTACTGGACTATGTATTTCATTGGTGTTAAACTCAGAACCCACTTTAGTGATGAAATTATCTTGTCAATCCTAGTTTAAGCATGTTTTAGAACAGCTACAGCAATGCCAGTGCTTGAGCAGTTATAAAAAGGGAGTCAGTCTTAGTTGTGTTGTCTTTGTTTCTGGTGCTGGGTAGTATTTCGGCAGCCTTAAACTGCATTCTTAACACACTCTCTCTTATAAAACAAAACAACTCTCTTTCTAGGATTACAAATCAAGTATTGCTGATATCAAGAGCTTGTTGAAAACTGAACCAAAGAACACAGCTGCACTGAAATTGCTGCAAGAACTGAACAGAGCCTAGGGTAACCAAGCAACAAGGAAAGCTTTGTTTTTCACTGCAAGAGAAAGCTTTTTCCCTTCTGATGTTGTTACAGGGACCAATCTTGACGCAGGATCAGTATTGAAATCTATCTTCCACTGCTGAGATCTGAGAGGTTCTGTACCAGCACAAGGAACATTAAGACACAATCTGTACCAATTTCTATTAGTCTGGCTCTAAGATTACACATAGTTTTAATGCCCCTCTCTGAGAGGCATTTAGGTTAACTTCCCTGGTTGAAGCCAACTTGCCTGTAACTCTTGGCCTCAGGGACTCTTTCCATGCTGGCTAAGATGCACATGAAGTGGCTGTTCTTTCTGAAGAGCTACAAACAGAGGGGTTTAACGTCCTTATTCAGGTGACAGCTTTGCTGCATTTGTGCTGCTATGACTGAAATAAGGTGGCTGCAAGAACTGCTGTAGTTCCCAGAGCACCATGTACCCATCTTGTAACAGGGGCACAGTTACTTGCACAGGGCTGAGCTTGTTCCCTCACCCTTTTGATGCCTGCTGGCCCTCAGCTGGGTTCTGCTGCTTAGTGTGACTGGGCAGATGTTTACAGGAGCAGCTTTCTTTAGTTATTCTGCACATTTAAGAAAACAGCAAGTTAAGCCTGCCTTGTTACACTGTGCACTATTACAGATTCTGGGTGCTTGGGACTTTTGCAATCGTTTTTTTGTAATTTTTTTTAAAGAAACCACTTTAGCTCCTCTGTGCCTTTTGGAGCAGTTGCTGCAGGGTGTTACAGGAAGGAGAATATTCAGTAATATACTCCAGTAACACCCTGGCTGAGGTCTGGCTTACTACTTCAATGCATGTTTATGCTATTTCATCTCCTGCTCTGGTATTGATGGCACTGATTTAAAATGGTAGATAAAGACATATTTGGAGTTACTCTTTGAACTGTTAAAACCATTAAAGCCATGTTTATTTTCAGTTTAGAGCCGTGTTTTTTGTGGGATAGATTGTACAGGGGAACTGAAACACTTGTTTTTAACCACTTCATACCATCCCACCTTTTCATCAGAAAACTTCCAGCACTGTACAGTGCCTTGCTCTTTCAGACAGTGGCCTCAGCTCATAGTGGCCATTAAAGCTGGGCTTCAGAGAACAAGAAAGCCTACAGCTCCAGGGTAATTGGGGCTGGGAAAGTATGTAAAGGGGAGCACAGCACTGCATCTGGGTTTCCAACCATTGTTCAGCCTTGCACACTGCTTCAATTAGTAAGTCCAGATGCTGGACAATGCTCAGCCTGATCAAACCCACAATAAAAAACAGGAGACAGAAGCTAGTCCTTAAGTCAGGGTTCAAATATCTTAGTTTCCCACGTTGCTTCTCCCAGCAGAATTTCAGGCAGGTACTAAATTGAATTTAGAGAGCAGACAATCCCTCTAATGCCATTAAGGACAAAGACTTCTTACCTTAGCCTGACATTAAATAGCTTTTTGTAGGTCCCAGGGCTGTACTCCATCAGCTGTAATGGGCCAGGGCTTGAAACAACTCCCTGAGGGGCACAGATTGCTCCAGTCACTCCACTCTCCCTTCTAAGTATGGCAGCTCCATTGATCCCACAGCCAGCATTTGCCCAAGCTGTGATGGATTTCAGAGTGGGGAAGCACAGCAGTACACATAAACAGATGAAGGTCACAGAATCCAGGAGTAGGGCTGGCTTCACCTAGTTCAGAGCTATCCTTCCAACAGCCCTGCTGTTACCTGAGTGGCAGACACCTGCACTGTTGAGCTGCAGCTCATTGCAGCACTCCCTAAGCAGCACATTCACCACCTCTCCCCGTCACAGCAACATCAGTGCTGTTTGTGCCTCATCTCCAAGTCTTTCCCCATCAACACCACCAGGTAGTCCAAGATCAAGTACAGCAACAAGACACTACTGAAGCTCAGGGTCACTTCTGCTCCTGACTCTTCTGTTCCAGCAACAGTGCTGCTGTTCATGCAGGACACTTCCCAGGTGAGCAAAGGTAGTGCTGTCCACAAGAGCAGCTGGAGAGGGTTTGGCACAGGTACACACCATCTGCCCCTTTCACAGCAGCTGTTCTAGAGTGGACACTCCAGACTCATATTTGAATTTTTGCTCCTGCCATAACTTGTTAAAGACTCAGACTTCCCCAGGAATTCAGCCAGGAAGCTGCTCAAACTTGACAGTATCATCAGGGATCCAAGCACACACATCCCCTTTTTTCTGATAGAAATGTTCAAGACCCTGGTCCTTTCTTAGGCTATTCCAACATTTGTGTGCTCCTGGCCCCAACTCTGTATTCCCCCTGGATTTACAGAGGACTCACCCAGCCCAGCCCCTGGACATTGTAGGTGGTGTCACAGGCACACCTGAACTGCCCTGTTACACCCAAAAAAAGGCTGCAGCCAAACTGACCAACAGCAGAATGAAGTTTACTTGTACAGTCCCATTCCAGCTCCTCACATGCATTACAGTCATGTAAATAAACATTTTTCCTCTAGAGGCAGAGAAGCTTCCAGCCAGTTACACTTTGAGAGAAATAACAACTTAAACAAAAGGTCCTGTATATCAAGCTAATTAAAGTCCTTTATAAGCATCTCACTGAGGAGGAGTATTTAGGTGGTGCACAATTCAGGCTGAGGCATCCAGGAGGAGAAAAATAAATATTTAAGGAGGTAAGAGGATTAGCAAATTGGCAAAATGAAGGTGAGAAAAAGGAATGATGAAAATCCCCAGGGAAGAGTCCCAGCAGAGCAGACACTCTGGCAGGAGCAAATGTGTAAGTGGTTCTACTACAATGCTGGAAGGAAAACAAGAGGTAGGAGGGGTGACTCAGCAGGCAGCTGAAGTGACAGTACGATACAGCACAGAAGGAAGATTGAGACACCAACACCAGTACACAAGTTGCACAGAAAGAAGGTGGGTGGTGCTGGCAGAGGTGTTCTGCTCCTGCCAGCTCCTGGAAGCAGTCAAATGAGGTCAGTAATTGCCAGCCTCAAGTACCAAGGAGCTTCTAGGGACTGAAATTCCTTTCCTAACTAGGAAGAGTAGAGGATTAAGGCCAGAATGATGGCAGCAACAGAGAGCAGAACACAGTGATAACAGGTCCCAGCTACTCCTGCGAGCAGGGAACATCCCAGTGGGACATGATGCTGCTCAGGCCCTTCGGTGACTTCCTGAAACCACTGGTCAGGAACATACACTGCAGAAGCAGCTTTTGATTCACAGCTACTCCACAATACCTCAAAAGCTGGGTCTTGTGCACCACAGACCCACACACCCCCCACATGACCAGCAGCAGAGGCTCAGGGCCAGTACTGCAGGAGTACAAGGTCCATTACAAAAGGAGAACCACAGGAAGATGATGATGCTTTTTAAAAGGAAGCTAACAGCTAGCTAGAAAGGATAAAATCCAGATAGTATGCAATTTGCTGAAATTCATCCTCCTAGAGAATCAGAAATGATCAGAGAAGCCATTTTTAAATGAAACCCTGTATGTCCCCTCCTGTCAGCTCCCAGGGCTGTCACCCTATCAGCATCACAAACTTCAAACATTAATTACTGCAGCCTAAGTGCATCACTCCACCTGTCCGAAACAAAGCACTGGCTGTCTTTCTGCCAAGAGAACTAACCCATGCTTTGAGGGTGGAAGCATCAGTTCTTTATTAGTGTCAGCTACATGAACAAATAAAACTACAGAACCCAATAAGTTCACTAAAATGATGATTCATCAGTGCTTACTTCCCAGGCTACTGACCCAGGCTGGGTTCCACACTACATTTCACAAGGTGCTTTCAGTGGTGAGAAGAGATTTTGTGTGGGGATTTTTACAGGTGCAGGAGGAAGCAATTCTACAAGGGTTACAACACACACAAAGAATAGGAGGGCACATTGAAGACAAGCCAGGGTCTCTGCACAGGCATAATTCCAACACAGTGGGGTTGCTGCTCATGTTCTTCAAAGGCAATATTCGTAGGGCTTGCTCTCAGTCCAGGAGCCTACAAGAAACAGAGAACCCCCACATTCAATTTTCATATGCTAAAGGAATAATTTCAACCAGACAAGATGAAATTCACCTGAACTTGAATTACACAATTTATATCACAAGTCAAGAAAATATGATCTTCAAAGGGGTACATGAAAGTCTCAATTGCTTGTTAATGTGTCTGTCCCAGCTGCAGCAGTGGGGCCAGCTCTCCTGATAAAGCCCACAAAGGGTATTTTACAGGGCATCTACTGCCAAGATTCTGGTGGGGAAAAAAAAAAACAAACAAAAAAACCCCAAACAAACAACAACAAACCAACAAACAAACAAAAAACCACCAAAACCACCCACCCAACAAACTCCCAGGAAAGACTGTGCTGGTTCCCACTAGATCAACAGAAAAGCAAGGTCCTCTCCTATCTTCCTTTCTGGTTGCACAGTCCTTGCTCTCATCAAGACAGGAAAAAACCCACACAGAACCAGGTCTCTGCAAGACAACTAAGTCCAGAAAATGGGGGATGCAGTTTAAAAAATGGACTATTACAAAGATACTGAAGTTGCTCATCAAACCTTACTTGATCTAGATGAAAAAACCCAATCCCCAGTTTCAGAGTCAGAAAC
This sequence comes from Formicarius rufipectus, assembly GCA_013399695.1. Classification (NCBI taxonomy): domain Eukaryota; kingdom Metazoa; phylum Chordata; class Aves; order Passeriformes; family Formicariidae; genus Formicarius; species Formicarius rufipectus. The sequence goes on along the minus strand of VXAU01003742.1, from coordinate 1,100,909 downwards.
CAGAGACCCTGAGCACACCACACACAGCTCCCAGCACCTACCTGGGGTCAATGTAGGAATGTCATGGCACTGCCCTTGCAGGAGGTGTCAGTAGCCTGGTGTGCCTGGAGAACAGTGACTGCCTCCTCCATCTTACAATAGGGAACACAAGGAAGAGAAAGTTGAGTTGCTCCAGTGGGAGAGTGCACTACAAGAATTCAATACTCCAGGTCCCAAGCTGGTCTCTGGTCAGACCCACTTCCAAGAGATAAATGCCTTAAATAATGATAAAATTCATGTCTGCTGCTTCTGTAGGAGACAGGTTGGTGCACAGACCCTTTCTGTCTCTTCCCAACGAAATTCTGGGGCATCCCTCCTTTTCTACCAAGTCAGAACTTGTCAGAGAGAAGTCAGACTTCTCTGCAAGTAAAGCTACCTGACACCACCCAGCAGAACCCAGACTCCTCAAAGAACATCAGTGAAAGGGTGACAGTGGATCCTGTCTCCAAGGAGCAACAAGAAGATGCAATCAATTCACTGCAACTGTTTTGACTGGAACCAAAGCTAAATAATCAACAGGATTAAGGAGAAAACCAAGTAAATGCTGCAGAGAGGCAGCATTTATCTGCTTTCTATTCTCAGGAAAGAGCATCTCCCTGTCTCCTTCCAGGAAGTGACACCTGCTCTGCTTTTCCTATCTCCCTTCCCAGGCACCTCCAAACCACCCTCAGAGCTTGGCCTGTGCTTTCAGGGAGCTGCTCCGAGTTTCTCTTTTTGCTGAAGGCAGGCAGGCATTTGGGTACTGGGTGCAGTGACATCAACCTGGGGCTCCTTTTTCACTTGAAAACAAAAACAGCAGCTACTTGTTCTTCCCAAGGCACTCAATGTCCTGGGCCCATCTCCTGGGCTGTGATCACCTTTCCTTGCAGCAGCAGGTAGTTAGCCCGTGGGAAAGGGATTTGTTTGGGCACTGAGTGCCTCCTACCTTGGAGTGCAAGGACTCAGGAGACTCCAGGAGCAGCAGCAGCTCAGAGTTGTCTATTTCCAGCAGCATCCCAGTGATCTTTCCAGCCAGTGAGGGATGCACCGCGTGGATCAGAGGGTAGAGGCGCTCACCTGCTCCAAACACCATGAAGGACATCAGCACTATGCAAGCCCTCCAGAGGTTTCAAACAGTGCAAGTAGTGTTGCCATAGTGCAATAGTGCACTATGTAAGCCCTCCTGCCTTCTCAACTGGGAAGGGATACAAGGGTGGCGATGGTGGTGGAAAAAACCCAACAAACCAGTGCTCACAAGAAAAGCTAATCCAGGAGGATATAGCAACAGGAAGCTGCTGGGGGAAGTCAGCAGCAGGCACCTGGAGTGGGAGCCGGGCAGTGGGACGGCAATGCTGCACACCCCTGCTCACCAGTGTGTAAGTGGAGGTGCCAATTTCTGCAAGAGAAGCTTCCTCCTGGGGAGGAAAGAGCCAGTCTGGGACCTGCTGTGTTTTGGCCAGGCCCAGCCCACAGGGCAGATGAAGCAGGGCATCTCCCTGCAGCAGGACAAGTGATGCCCTCCCATGCCAGAGCACTGCCCACTCCACCACGGGGCACCTGATGACCAAGGACTGTGTGACAGAGTTGGCCTTAACACCTGTGGCCACCAAGCTATTCATCAGTGCCCAAGAGCAGTGATGCAGCGGATGGCTCAGGGGAATCAAACACCCTGGCATGGCCTGGCAGCACAGGAGGGATGGATGGAGCTCTGCCTCTCTGACAAGCTTTGTCAGACACTGTCTCACTGCCAGGCAGCTCACACAAACAGGGAGTGGTTTTGTTGCTCCCATCCAGTTCCACCACAAACTGAATTTAATGTTTATCTTTTTAAAGCAAAATAGTATCAGAGAAATGCCACAGGGCTTTACAACTTCTCCCAACAGTTAAGTTTTCCCTGGTGCACAGAAGCACACATGCCCTCACAGCCCCAAAGCAGGACCTGCTCCAGCAGAGCAGCTGTGACACCCACCAATCATTTGCTTCTGCTCCTGGGGAGGGGCTGCTGCAAGCATGGATGCTGTCAGTGGCTCCTGCCCCTGGATGTGCACAGCAGGTTCTACTACCTGTAGAAAAAACAGGAAAGAGCGGCAATTGAAGGCTGGGATGGTGCACAAGTTACCTGCTTTCAAGAACCTCACTGGATCCTGAATGCCACAGGCCATTTCACCCTTCCAAGATGCTGATGGAGACTCCAGCATTGTTTGTATCCAAACACCAGCTTCCAGGGAAGCTGGAGCCAGGCATCACAGCTGTGTGGCTACCAGACTCATAGCCCCAGTCCCTCTGGCAGCCCCGGGAAAGGTTCCCATAGCACCATTAACAGAGCCACAGGGCTGCCTGGGAGCAGCAGCTGTGTAATCTCAGAGCAGGACCAGCACGGTCACCCTGTGGTGGCTGCAGAGCTCTTACCTGCGGGGGCACCACAGTTGACAGGTGCCCCATGGGCTGCATGTTCCTGACAGCTGAGGAGTACTTGTAGTGCAGGGCACCCCGTGGCAGGGAGGATGAAGAGTGGCCCCGAGTGCTGACAGTCTGTGTCCCAATGTTGGCTGCAAGGGGGACAAGAACATTTGGAAGACAGAGGCCTTCAACACATGCCCGTGCCAAGGAGGCTGAAGCCACAAGAGCAGTGTGCTCATCCAAAGGGACAGAAAAAATCTCCTACAGGCTCAAAGTAAACCCCAGGTCAAAGGCAGCTTCTCCAAGACAGGCAGGGCACTTCCATCCTGCCCAGGGGGCTGGGGTGGTCTGGTGTTGGGCAGAGGGCAGGAGAGTTTACAAGGGTCTTGGTGTCTCTTCTCCAGAAACACTCATCTGCATCAGCAGCCAGAAGATGGAAACAGCACTGAGAAGGGTGGGCTGCAAGACCCCTGTCCCCCAGCTCACCCTGGATGATTTCTTGCAGGGAGAACAGGGCAGAGAAACAGGGGGACAATGACAATAGGAAGGAGTCCTCCTGATGTCCCTGCTCACTTCAGCAATAAGGCACTCAATGCCAAAGGTGACCTTGGGCAAAATCCCATGGAAGTGGGAAGGCTGCAGGCAAATGCTGCCCCAACAGACAGTCCTCTGAGGAGAGGACGCTCCAGGACACAGGGACAGCCCCAGCACAGCCAGGCAGCAGGGATGGCAGCAGGGATGCCAGCAAGGCCCGATTTGCAGCTTCAAACACCACTAACATGAGTGTGTTTTCCCGGAGGCTTGACCTTAGCAGTAATTCATCCAGAGCACGTAAGATCACCTATCTCTGCCCCAGAGGTCCTTTCCCACCCTCCACCTCAATCTAAGCAATAAGTCCAGGTGCTGTGGCTGCATCACCAACTGCTTTAATGCACATATTCAAGAAGCAGCAGCCAACAAGACCAATGTGCATATCAGAGACCTGTCCCTTTACCTGAAAGGCCACAACCTTCCCCAAAAGTTACACACTTATTTACTACAGACACTGCTCTGGTCCCATCACACCCAGGAGCACCATCGTGCCCCTCCACGAGTAATTCCACAAACTGATTCATTCTCAGAGGATACTGAGCTCACAGTGAGCACCTTTGCCACCACTGCAATATCCCAGCTGTGTTCTTCTCCCACTCACCCACTCTCTGGGCCTGGGGGGGCACACGTGGCACCTGGGTGGAGGCCTGTCTCGTGGTGCTAATGTTGGACAGCAGGCGCCGGGGCGGCATGGCAGGATATGCTTCAGGATATGCTGCTGCAGAGATAGAGCACGTATATGATAAAGCTTTATAAATATATATATATAATAAAACTTCCTGGTAGCATAGACATGGAAGGAGACATGGGGGCAGGGGAGTGACTGTGCCTGGGAAAGCTCAGAAGCACCTCACCTCTGTTGTCACCACTGACATCCGATCACCCTGTGCCCATCACCATAACACCTGCACACTTCTCCAAGACAACTCCTCATGCCTACATGCTTTGTGCTGCTTTTAGAGACCCTCGGTCCCTGACCAAGCCCAGCTCATGCTGAGAGCCCCCAGGGAGACACAGTCTGACTCACAGGGTGGCCGGGAGGGCTGCACACTCCAGCGAGTGGAAGGGCGGACTGGGACAACAGGGCTGGGGCCATAGAAGGCAGCTCTGGCATGTGGCTGGGAAAGGAGAACACATTATCCAAGGTGACTTGGGAGCTGAGCCAGAACTAAACCAAAGCATCGTGGTGCCTGCTGCACACAGACAGGCAAAACCATGCTCTGCAGCATGCCAGAACACTTCAAAAAGCAACCTCCAGCCCTGCTGCCAGCACGTGCTCCAGCAGCTCCACCGCTTTTCTCTTCCCCAAGAGCTTTCGCACTTCTGAAACCCTTCTCTCTCCCCTGGTTTCATCATCAGACTTGCTCTTTGTGCTCACACCCTCCCACCAAACTCCCCGAGTTCCCTCCTCTGAGGAGCAGCAGTAGTTACCAAATCCTCAGCCAATTGCCTGGAACACCCACATCACCCCCTGACACAGGGAACCCAGCACTGATCTCACCAGTCTCACATGATCATGTGGCCCAGGGCTGCACAACCCAAGCTCTGATTCTCAGTCTGCCTGCCTCCTCCTCACTCCAGGACAAATTTGGGACCCTGTACAAGGCTGCTACTGGGGAGCAGGACTCACTTGGGGGATGGGGGGCAGAAAGTACCCCGGAGGGGCCTGGAAGGAGCCCAGGAGAGGGCCAGGCATGGCCCTCATGGTGGCTAATCTCTGCATGTACTGGTTGGTGAGGATTGCTTTCCGCTCCTCTTTCCTTTGAGCGAGTGCAACGTAGAGAGGTTTAGTGCTGACAATCCGTCCATTCATTTCTGTCACAGCCTTGGTAGCCTCTTCTGGGGAGGAAAAACATACAAATCCAAACCCTTTGCTGTGGCCACCCTCTGTCATCACCTAAAATTGGATTAGAACAAGACAGCTAAGTCCACAGATCACTGCAGTACCCACAAAACACAGTGCAGCAAGGGCTGAGGGTGAAACCCTCCAGACACAGGTACCCACTTGCAACCCTCACATCCATGATGGGATGGATAGAGCTGCACCTCTCTAACAGAGAGGCTTCTCTGGGGAAGGAGAAAATTTGCTCAGGCAAAACCAGTAGGTTTGGGAAATGAAGATGGCAGGGTGTGGACGAGCCCAAGGTCTTAAACCTGCGACTGTCCAGAAGGGAGGGTCTGTGCCTCAGCCCATGGACCAGCAACATCCCAGAATTTAATGCTGCAGGAGACAGCAAGGGATGGGCATCAGTGGGACACCATGCCCTGCCAAGGGCCAGGTAACATCTCTCCCTTGCAGGTTACAGGTAGCAGACCTTAAAGCCAGATCACCCCTCTGCACCCAACTGTGCAGCCTTCAAGAGAAGTCTGACACCAGTCTTGATAAAAAGATTGACACTTTCACAGTTTTCCAAAAGGCCAAACACCAGCCTGTTACCCCACTGTCCCCAGAGAGAGGTCTTGTGGGTCATTTCCATTTGTATCAGTGTCAGAGAGCAACTGTATAATATTTAGAATGTTGTGGCTTTAAGGTTCCACATCCGCACCTCACCAGGGCTGAAGTAATTCAGCAAAGCTACAAAAACTTTGCCCCTTAGGACTGTGTAGGGTGAAGACCCAGCTTGAGATACAAGCCATCAGCAGGGAAGTGTAATTCAACAGGATGATAACCCCAAACTGTTTCCAAGGGCTGAGCACACTGGCCAACTGACCCCAGGAGCCATAGTAACAGCCCCAGTCCCTCACCTTGGCACTGGTGATGGTGCCATAGGGGGAGAACTCCTTCCTCAGCTTCTCATCATCTATCCCATCATCCAAATTCTTCACATACAGATTGACACCCTGTAAACAGGCAAAAAAAGCAGTTTGGGATCCCAAAGTCTTCAGTAGCTTGTCAGGCCAGATGTGTATTTCACCAGCAGCTCAGCTGGAGGGTGGGACATCCCACAGAGACATCCCTGCAGGACCAATGACACAGAGAGGGGCCAGGACCGTGCATGTGCTCCTCTCATAGTACAGACACGCCAAGTGAAGAGGGCACCCAGACCATCCCAGTGAAGCTGCTCCAGGACCTTGGGAAGCTGCCTCGTTCCCAGACTAACATTTTCATTTCTGCAAATGAGCAAGACCCCTTTGTTCACCCGCTTACATCAGCCTGGGTTTCAATATCTCTCCTCTTTCCCAGTATTGCCTCCCAGGACATTCCCAGGCAGTGACTGGACCACTGGGCAGGCTTTTAAATGGGAGAGACCCAGCATGCTCATCTATTCTGGAGAGCCCTGTGCATGTCCCTCGTGCAGACCTGCAGGATGGAGCATCTGCTCTCCCCTTACCTTGTACCTGCTCACTCGTTCCTGCTTTATCTGCTCAAACTTCCTCTTGAGGTTGCTCTGGCGCTCCAGGCGCTTCTGGGCTCGGCCCACGTACACCATCCGCCCATTGATCTCCTTCCCATTCATGTCAGCCACAGCCTGCCAGGGGAGGGAAGGGCTCTGGGCTCAGTAGGAAGCAAGTGGCCACAGCTCTACTCTTCACCCACCACCCCAGTGCAGTCCCACCATGAACAGAGACCCGCTCCCCCTTGCCAGGTCCTGCACAGCCAGCACCCAGGCAAGCACAAAGCTTGGGAGGTTCCCCCTAAGGAGAGGCAGGAACATCAGTGGGCAAGAAGAAGAGCAGTGAAGAGCCTCTTGCCTTCTGAGCTTCTTCATGTGTCTCAAAGTTGACAAATCCAAAGCCCTTTGAGCGGCCAGTGTTGTCCATCATGACCTTGACACTCAATGTCTTTCCTGCAATAGGGAAGGAAAGTCTGGTCTGAAAGGTGCCCACCAAGGGGGTGCTGCTGGCACATGGCACTATGCTCAGGAGCCACCATGAGATGCCAGCCCAGCAAGGAGACTGGATGGCCATAGCACCATGAGAAAGCTCCACAGGAGGATAGGCAGTAGGATAACCATGAGGCAGGGATAGGAGGCAGTGGGTGTTGATGAGGGAAATCCCTCCCATTTCTGGGTGCTGCTCTCATTGCCCTTGGCTTTTCAGTCTCTAGAGTTGCCCCAGCTATCAGATGAGGATACTTTGCTTCAACAACTCACCAAACTTGGAGAATATGTCCCGCAGTCTGTCATCATCCATGTCATCCCCAAAGTTTTTGATGTAGACATTGGTGAACTCCAATGCCTTTGCCCCAATCTCTGCCTCACGCTCTTTGCGGGATTTGAAGTGGCCAACAAACCTGCAGGAAGGAAGGAAAGGATCTAAAAACCTCCATGGCCCCAGCAGAGTGAAGATGAACACAGGCACATCTGTCTCAGTACAGGTCAAGAGAGAACCCATCACCTCAGGCCATGTTTTGCTCACTCACAAATCTACCATGCATTTCACATCCAGCAACTTCAGCATGTCTCACTCTGGTGTTTCCTCACCCAACCCTCCCTTAGTACTACCAAGAGTTAGCCCAGGAGACATCAAAAGGTCTCAAAGGATGCCACCACCCCAAAAGGCCCCAAAGAATGCCATCAAGTGCCAGTTCTCTTCCTCCAAGTTATTCCCAAGCCCTCTGGGCATCCGCTTGCCCGTGTTGGAAGTAAAGAATGAGGTCATGCCATGCAGACAGAGCTGAACAACAACAAAACCTCTTCCTGCCCAGATTATCTGATGCCAACAGCCGAGATCAAGGACCAGCCCTGCTTTGTGGGCTCTTGTTACTGCCTCAGCAATAAAACCCAGCCTGGGGTTGGACTCCTTCCCCACCATGGGGAAAAGCTCCAAACCACTATCACACTTCCACCAGCATCAACCACGAGTGACTCACTCTTGGAGAGCAGTGGAGCTGCTGTGCCCTGCAGGGATGGGAAAAGGGGAGAGCACAGAGAGCAGGAGGGGGCAGCCCAAGCAGAGCAGGCACTTGCTGCCAAGGGTGCACCAAGACAGTGAAGAAGCAAAGCCAAGTGCAACACCCAGGAGAGACTCTTCTTCCTGGCACTTACACCTTCCGGTCATTGAGCAACATCCCATTCATGGTATCAATGGCCCGAGTTGCTGCCTCATGAGTCTCAAAGTGGACAAAGCCATAGCCACGGGATCCATTCTCATCACAAACCACCTACAAACAGAGCAAATTAGGAAGGGAGAGGTGGGGAAATGCCTCAAAAAACTCCAAGAAGCAGTCACTCTCTCTCCATGTTTGCACATGAGTAAGTCACAGCAAACCCCATCCTCATTTTCCAGGGGCTTTTTCCCCTCGCCGACATCCTGCTTCGCTTGTGGCTCAGCTGTGTCAGGGTGTTTGCAGCAGGTGAGGGAGGTGGGCACTGCCAGGGCCAGATCCATGGTGCCTTATATGATACCTAGGGGCTTATGGCTCCCCAAGACCCCCATACCATTGATGCACTTGGACAGGATGACACACAAGATCTCTGCAGGCACTGGGAAGAAGGTGGTTTGGGGGAAAAGTCCCCATTCCGAGGGGAAGTACAGCAAGGCCTTTTAGCTTCAAATTGGGAATTTAGAGGAGTGTGAAGTGAAATGAGAAAATGAATTCCAGCTGGCTGGAGCACACTGCTGAGAGCAGGGACTGCTCTGCAGCAAACCCTGCCCTGCTAGACCTCCAGGCATGCGTACCTTGCATGACAGGATGTTTCCAAAGGTAGAGAATGTGTCATACAGAGCTTTGTTATCAACAGAATCATCCAGGTTCTTGATGAAGATGTTTCCAATCCCTGACTTTCTGAGCCCAGGGTCCCGCTGCGACCACATGATGCGGACGGGTCGGCCTTTGATCACCTCAAAATTCATGGTGTCCAGGGCTCGCTCAGCTGGAAGAGGACAGGGAGGGGGGAGAGGAGGGTAACAGAGACAGAGCCCCTTCACATCCTGCAGCAGCTGAGATGGGCACAGGAATCAGGGATACTGGTGGACAGGGCCTTGTTAACCTAAATGAGATGGGCAGCCACACCACTCCCTCCTGATTGCTTTTTTCCCCCCTCTCCAAAACATGCCTGACTCCTCTAGGATCATCCATTTCACTGCAAGCTCTCTTTTGGCAGATGCCCAATTAATCAACCCAGGAAGGATTGTGGTCTCCAGGGCAACTAACCAAGCACCTTCCCACCACTACTGCCTCACTTCAGCATGGACACCTTTCAGTGACAGCTTGGTATGATGGCAATGCCTGTCAGGAAAGGGCCTAACATTGTGACCCAGCAGTGGAACAGCATGCTGGCTGCCCCAGGGAAGGGCATGTTCACCAGCTCATGGAGGGGAGGAACTCCTGTAAGTTTTCTTCCTCTCCCATAAGCCCAAAGCCCAGCTGCCACACCCTTTCCTCATCCCTAAGAAAAGATGCGAGTGGAATGGGTCCCACTCATCCCATCAGTTACAACTAAAACTCAGACTAGTGAAATATTGCCCAAGCCCCAAGAGCTGATGCCCCTGTTCAGGCAACTGGTCCTTTGCCTTCCACTCCCCACTCCTCCATCTCCTGTACAGCCCAAGTCCCACTGCGAGGCAATGGCTCAGAGCTGTGTTAGGGGGCGCGTACCATCCATAGGCTGCTGGAAGTTTATGTAGGCATAGCCCAGGGACCGCCGCGTGGCGACGTCCCGGCAGACTCGGATGGACATGATGGGCCCGGCAGGTGAGAACTTCTCATAGAGCATGGCTTCAGTCACATCCGGGTGCAGGTCTCCCACGTAGAGAGAGGCTAAAGGATAGCCAGGGCCGCTGGCGTTCATGGTCACCCACGGAGCTCAGCTGCAGAGGGAGCCAGACCCGAGGCTGCAGAGCGCACGTTTCAGATCACCTACAGTGACCACAGACCAAGTGCAAGCCACACCCTTCCCTTCCCACCAGCAGCGGTAGGAACAGGAATGCCAAAGGAAGCTGCAATCCCCAGTTTTTCCAAGGCACTTCAGGCTGGTACAAAAGCCAAGCTGGGACCATATACACATCGCAGCCCTTGCACATTCCAGGAGGAGCCAGGACACCACACTACACACACAGACATGCCCCTCTCAACACTCAAACGCCAAGAGAATGAATTCCCCAGAAGGTAAAAAGCCCTTCTCCACCAGAGACTTCCATTTTAACTCCTTAACAGCTCCCTGATACACTTGTTTAGGTACCTACAGACACCCAAAATAAACACACACGTGGGAGAGGTGTATCGAGCACAGCCTGGCCACCACCACGGGCTCCGTGACACAGCTCCGCTCCTCGCACAGCCCAGATGCGCCTCCCAGTGCCCTACCCAAAACGAGCACAGGGTAACAGAGCAAACCGAGAGCCCTCCGCAGCCGGCAGGGCAGGGAAGGAAGGGGGCTCAGACACGGAAGGTGCGGACGGAGAAAGGACCGGCCGTGCACGGGCGGCTCAGCCCTCGTGCCCGACGGGGGCCGAGGGGAATGGCACACCCCAAGAACAGGACAGGAGCGCAGTGCTCGCCCTGCTCGAGCCCGCCGCTCCGGCAGAACCCCCAGTTACCCCACCCCGGAGAAAGCGCCAGGACGAAGGATCCCAGCTCCACACTCACACCGAGAGCTCGGCTGCGGGAACGCTCCTGCAGCTGCCGCTGCTGCAGGGACCGCCCGCCTCTTCCCGCAGCGGCCCCGGGGGCGGGACGGGGCCCTCCGCCCCCCGCCAGGTGCGGCCCCGGCCCGCCCCGCCCCTCCCCGCCCCGCCAGGTGCGCTGCGGTGCGATAGTGCGATGCTGTGCGATGGTGCGGTGCGGGAATCCGTGCCCCGCGCCGTGCCCCCAGCTCTGCGGAGCTGGAGGGGGTTTCGGGAGTTCAGCGGTTGCATCCCCAAGTTTTTGCAAATCGCGGCTGCGGCAGCTCCAGCGCTTCCCAAACGAAGGGCACGGGGATTACGCTGCGTGGCGCCCGGGAATCTGACAGCACTTTACGGGGTGTGTGTCCCACCCACACAGTTTTAGGAAGTCACATGCACGTTCTGGTATGTAGTTCACTGAAGTTATGGAGTATGGGTGGGAGCCTTAAGCGGCTCGGTACAAACCTTTCACCACTGGGCACTCACACACTCCCTACTCCAAAACAAGCTTTCTCAGCACCCAACAGAGATAGATGGGATGTGGGATACTGGCCTCTGCCATCACCTTTTGTCTGTACGGCCCACAAGTGTTGTAGTCACTTTCACCTGCAGAGATTGCACCCCAGCTGAGCTGGATGTAATTGTGCTGCTGAAAAGCTGCATGAAAGCACAAAGGAACCACTAGCCTCAGGCAGTGCAATTCCACCAGGGCTTGCCCAGCACCCACCTCCACCCCACCCTGTACCCTCCAGCTGCAGGGCAATCAGGGGAACCTTTACCTTTGCAAAGGCCTTCTGGTGGTCTGTCTCACCCAAAGGTCAGACAAGCATCAGTGCCAGGAATGAGAAGCCACAGCAGCACCAATTAGATAACCACGTAGAATGCACCTTAACTCTTACTGTGGCTGAGCCAGCTGGAGTGCCCTTTCCCAAAAGGACAGAATTAATTGAAAGATTGAGATACTCCCTCAACTGATCATTGCTGCAGACCAATCTCCTTAGCTCATGATTTCCCCAAGAGACACTAAGGATGGGAGATGTTATGCAAAAGGACTGAGGCAGAAGTGGTCTATGAACAGGAGCAGTTTGCAGAAGTTTTTCTCAGAGGGGACAAGGTCACCAGTATGAGTCAGACTGGCAGAGTACACTATAAAGTCATATAAGAGAAAGTTTGTCCATAAAGGATGAAGAAAATGACAAGCAGTAATTATAGATACAGAGGGACCACCACTTAAAACCATGGCACAGGGCTGAGCAGTGCTCCACCAGCAGCTTGGAGGATTTTGGCCCAATCCCTTGTAGTGGTCAATCAAAAGCAGATGAGTGACATTTTCCATCATACATGCTTCTTGTCCCACTGCAGGAGCAGGAGGCTCTTAGAGCAGGAGGGACCAACCTCTTCAGTGCTTTTAGGCTGCCTGGCTACAGCCACCCATCCCTTCAAGTGCTCTTTTGTCTACGAACACTTCTCCACTTATTTTCCTCTCCCAGTGTTGCTGAGATAAGCAGAGCTGGGTGTGCACAGGTGAGGCCAGCAGCCAGCTCTGCATTACAGTGGGCATTCAAAGGATTCCTGAGAGAAAAACCTCTAAATGTAACCAAGACTTTTCTCCCTTTACAGTGTGTTTAACTATAATGTATGCAATGACTCATGGCAAGCTTAACAGTTATTGAGAGTTACATTTAAGACCTGCAATGACAATATATTGCAAGTATGACCTCATTAAAAAAAAAAAAGAGAAAGTGTTTTCTCGGAGAGTGTGTGGGAAAGCCTCTCAGCAGAGGAATGACTAATTTAGTATTTGGAAGCCATGAATCAACTCACACAATTCACAAACTGAGAATTTAATACAAGTGGTGATTTTACTACCACAGGTTTTGCCACTACTACAGTAAAGACAAGAGACACGACCAACTGATAAAATTTTTTTTTTATTATCCACTTTTGAATTCTTTTACACTTTCCTGATTATTTTGTGTAAGGTGAAACTAGAACTGTTTAAAAGACATACACAAATCTAGTACATCAATAACCAGGTATTTCTTTTTGCTATACTATTCTCACAACCACGTGTGTGCTAGGCAATATAACCGTCACAGAAGCAAACTTTAGGCAGAATACTGGTCAGTAAAAACAAAGCGAAAAGAGCTACCAGATATACAGACAGGCTCGGTTCCACATTCACTACTGCATTTATCAAGCGCCAAGTATTAACTGCACAATTTGTTCAGCTAGTAGAGGGGAGTTTTAAAATCAGTGCATGAAATTCTCTTCAGCAGACAGATGGACAAACAGATGGATCCTATACCTAAGTGGAATGTGAAGGCAGGGGATGATACCGCGGGACTGATAGGTGACTATTCCTAATCTTTTCCACTGCAACTCTTACTAGGTTTTATTTAATGGGACATGTTTGGAACATGACTAGGTGAGGACATTTGGAGCTCAAATATTACAAGTTACAAGCGTTATAGGTGTGTAAGTCTGCATTCCAGTATGAAGTGGGTAATCCTGAATATTTGAGCCAGATCCTGGTGCTACCAGAGAATGGCAGACAAGAGCTGAAGGCTGCAACAGCACTGGCAGCTCTCAAACATCCAAGGAAGAAATCTGTCCTGGGTGAGGCAGAGGCCTCACCCACCATCCTAACATCACCCATAACCAAAGAAAGGATGACGCATATGTGGGAGTCCAAAATTGCTTTAATGGAGTTTAAACAGGTGAGAGAGTTAAGGATGAACAGAGTCCAATGGGAGAAAAATTCCTATAAAGTGAACTTAAAAGATGGCTCAGTAAATTACCTAAGAAGTTTTCAGGATAAATTCAAAATGGGAATCCCATGGAGATTTTTATTCATCTAAGGGTAAAGTAATGGAAAAGTGGCAGATCACTTCATGGTATCATTCAAACTAATAAGGCCATTCAAAAAATTGAATCTTTTCCTATTGCAAGTCCATGGCAGCGAACCAAGAATTCTCACTACTGAAGAATATCTAAGGTGTAACTAGGTAAGTTATTGCTGTGGGAAGGGGCTTAGTCATGCATGTCATGAGCATGAAAGCACTTTTAGAAGACAAATCCCAGTTATCTGCTAGTGTAAAGAGTTTGGAAATCAAGCTGCTAACTCCCCCATCACCCTCTGCCCCAAAACAAACCCCATCCCCGGAAAGACAGGATTGACAAAGTGAGCTTTTGACTGAAAGCGGTGCCTCAGACTCAGTTACAAATGTCTACAGAGTGTGCCTGTTCAACTACCTCATAGCAGTGTCCCTAACTGGAATGCCATACATTGGATTGTTTTCCTTCCATGCCCCAGTGTCACAATAGAATCTCTATAACTTTCTGTACAACTTTACAACAGAATTGTACTTCGACTATTTTGGTGCCAAATTAAGCTCGCCAGAGTTACATAATTGATGTCTACTTTTCTACCAATAAGAGTTTTGCAAAGTCAATTGCAATCACAAAACCTATTATCACAGTGTTCAGTTAAAAATATAAACACGGTAATCATAACTGTAAATGTTCGTAATAGGAAAGTTCGGAATGCCATTGGAATAACCGACCTCCGCTCTAGGTACACAGAACACCAACCAACCGGGTTTACCCCACAGACAGTTTTTGCTACGTTGAGGTTGTGAAAGTCGATGTACTATTCTTTTTGCTTGTCGCACAAAGGGATTATGTGTAGGATACAGGGTGACATTGAACATATAGTGAAGCGTGACAGCCATTAGTTCTCTCCCTCCCCAGCGTCCCCTTCATCTCCCTGGTTTTCCGACGTCCATAGCTGGAAGAAAATACAAACACACGTTTGTACTGAAAGCACACAGTTAATGACAATTGTCAGGAAGGGGAAGACAGCATAATTAGCAGCAGCAATTTTCTCAACTAAGAGCAATATAGAAGTGAACTTAACAGTAAAGCTAAAGAACAACAAACTAGAACATGAGTGAGGCAACAAGGAAGAAGCCAGTACAAGCTGCCAGGCTACACATAAAATTTGCTCTTGAGAACAAACTCCACTTTGTGTTATGAAAAAAATCTGAGTGTGTTACAGTGGTTAACAAGTGATTTCTGGTTTGAACTAGCAAGTCTAGCTGGTCTGGACACAAAAAGTAGTGGAGTAACACCTCAGGAAAGGCTTCTAATGGCACAGAACTGCATCAGCTTTCAGATGCTAAGTCCCACTTCAGACAGTGCAGCAGCCCAGAGTGCAGTGGTTTGCCCCATGATACTTACAGTGAGGTTGTCCCTAAGCAGCTGCATGATCAGAGTGCTGTCTTTGTAAGACTCTTCATTCAGCGTGTCCAGCTCTGCTATCGCTTCATCAAATGCCTGAAAACATGCAAGACAGCATTTTCACACTCTGCTCTCTGAAATGCTTACCAATTTGCCACATTACTATTCAAATTCTTTGACAAAAGCTTACAGCATTTTTCTTTTCCACTACAAGAAGAAATGTAAACCAAAGTGAGCACCAGATCACTAGACAGCCAGGGGAAAACAGAAGTCTTCAGAGGTGTCCAGATTAAGGCCCAGAACAACTTTACTACCATGACAATACCAAATACTGAAGAGGAAAAAGCACTCTGTGTTGTGCTGAAAAATGATTTACACAGCCTGAAGTCAGGTTTAAGAACAACACCTAAAAGCAACACTTTAATTAAAAAGAAAGGTCTCACTGGTCTAAATTGGCAGTGAAAGACAAAGGTACCATTACACTGATACATACATTATACATGAGTAACTTGGCAAGAAAATGGAAGACAAGGGTTTTTGACAGTGGGGTGGAAGGTTTTCAATTTATTCTCAAAACAGCAGAAGAAATCAGGTATGTTCCACTAGAGATTAACAAAGCCATTCTTCCCATCCATCTGTTACACATGAAAATCAATACTGCAAGTCTGAGAGCCATGAATAAATGCTATTTCTTCATTCAGGTTTCAAACAGCTGTAAGCATTTGGAATAAAAAAAAGCACGAACAGCAGCAGCATTTTACAGCAAAACATCATTTCTTGTTACAAAGTCTTACTGAAGTGAGTATTAAGAACACAAAGATTCACCTAATGCCATGTTATTCAAATTACTACCAGACAATTTTTACAGACACAGAAAGTTCCACCTAGAAGGTTCAAATCCTGTTTTAGGGAGAAGGCTAAGAAAAAAATGACCAAGGATTTGTTTGGTACAACCCATCACACGAACTTATTCTGGTCACTGGAGAGTGGGGCACACACGCACATGGTTACACAAGGACTTTGAGAGTTACAAAGATGGACACACAGACAACACTTCATGTGCATTTGCTAAGTGCTCATATTTAAATAAATACTTCACTTTAAAAATGCTACATTAATTCAAGTGTTTTCAAATTTGACACAAACACATTCTAAGAGAATTAGGTGGACTTTCTAAGAGAATTAAGAATTAGAGGCATTTTGTCTTCCCTGTCACTGGAACAGCTGCAGGAGCAACTTACCTTTATCTAAAGCTAAGCTAGTCCAGCAAACCAACTTACCTGAAAATATATTACAATTACAACAATTTAATGACTGTATTTTTAAGCAATTTGATATGAAAAAGTATTATCATCTGCAAAGTGCTACTGCAACCATGTAATTATCTCCTCAGCCTAAAGAGCACTGGTGATATGAAGAGTGTGCTTACCGTCTTTGCCAGATTACAGGCCTTTTCAGGAGAATTTAGTATCTCATAGTAGAAGACAGAGAAATTTAAAGCCAAACCGAGTCGAATGGGGTGTGTTGGCTGCATTTCTTTCTTGCTAATTTCAAATGCCTCCTGGTAAGCTTGTTGGGAGTTTGCTACCGTTGCTGCAAAAAGCAATTACAACCATATTAATGCACAGTACATCTCTGTACTTCATAGGGAAAGTGATTATATTCTCAGTCTAGACTATGCCACCAGAAATTCATACGGTTACATATGCACAGATGCTTCTTTCCATGTCTTCAGATGTAAAAGCCTTCCACTGATAGAATTATGATGCAGAAATATGTGTCCAGTTAAAGCTGTGACATAAATTAAGTTCAGCAGTTTAATAGGGACTTACAATTAAATTTATTCAACATAAATTCCAACCAATCTGAGTGGACAAAAACTCTACCTAAGTCAAAGTGTTCTAGTATTATAACTCACTTCCAGCTCAGCTGAAGGAGTTGTAATTATCAGTGACAAATCCAGACAAAACCATACAGGCAAGAAGAGGTATCTAAACTACTGCAACTAGGTCGTGAACTTTGTATTTCAGGTTGGAGTTCCAGAGGAAAGCCAACAGTCTCTTCCTGGCTAATGAGTAACAATAAGCTTCACACTGGCATAAAACTAAATTTGCAAGACATGGATTACATCAGACACTCACCAAGAGTTCAGGTGCAGTCCAGCACTGCTTTTACCATTTCAGTATTAACTAGTTTAGGACCCAGGAACCCAATAACCTATATTTGCATGCAGAGTTTGAAAACAGTGAAGACTTGAGTTAAATTCATAGTTTAAACATGAGATCAAAGGATTTTCCTTGAGAAAATTAAAAAAAAAAAATCTCCAGGAAAAGAATTTTACACTGCCAAATATGCTTGAAAATCAGCTACTGTGGTCAGGGGCTGCAAGCAGAATTTGACTGGATTCATGAACACGTATTAATGAATTTCTATTAATTTCAGTGAAGTCTCTCTCTAAAAGTGACTTGCACTGGATCCACCTCCAATACTACAGAGCAGTAGTGAAAGGAAGTAAATACGCCATGATAGGGGAAAAGACATAAGTACTTTTTATACTTGATTCTGCTTGGCTAGCAGGAATGAGAGATTTCATTTCTACTTACTTTGCTTATTGTCCCCAGATGCCACCTCTGAGAGGTATCTGTAGTAATCACCTTTCATTTTCAAATAGAAGACCTTGCTTTCTGGCTGTGTGGCATTGACAATAAGGTATTTATCCAGGAGTTCCTGAGAAAGGAAACATCAATTTTTTTTAAAATCCAAGCTATAAAAATAATGTCTGAAACAGAGCCTTAGTTACAATGGTAAGCATGAACTGTTCAAACATTAAGAATGACTTATGAGTTGCATAGACATGTGTTAATCACTTTGCCTACTGCTGTCTGAATTCTGAAAAAAAACCCAGAGAAACTATCTGTAACCTAATCTCAGGAGAGCTGAAAACTCGCTCTGCTGAGGCCCCCCACAATTCCTTCCTGCAGAATCTAATGACTATCAGGGCTTACAACTGCAAAGATTTTCCCTGAAATATACTGATGCAAACCACACTCAAACTAAGGAAAAGCAGCAGCTGGACATTAGCACATCTGGTCATTTTTGCTGCCACAAACTTGAATTCTATGCAGAGCTGTGAAAGTATCTACAGGAAACTATATATTCTATCTGCAGATTCTACCTGCAGCTTCAGCTGAAAAGTTCAACAGGGGTACAGTCAGCACACGTGGACCCAGAAAGAGCACTGACAGCAACTGCTCTTGACTGAACTTACTCAGCCTGAAGAGCAATAAAAAGAATCCCTCTCGTCTGAGTGAAAGAAAAAGCAAAACCAGTTTGGGAGAAAAAGTACAGACTTTCTCTATTCCAAAAAGTACTGAACAAGTCAGCATTCTTTAACAAGACAGTTTAAATGGTAGGCCTCTTAAAAGGACTCATGCCAGAACCCCAGATCTAAATATGTTTTCCTGGTGAACCACCCTCCCAGCCAGGGGTCTTGTGGCCTTGTCTGCTTTTATCTGCTAAAAAAAACCCCAAATGCTCTTTTATAGCAAATTCCCTAAGAAAGCTAGATGACTTAGGAACTGGAACTGGATCAAAGTATGCAGCTATGCAAAATTATTCCCCTGCTAAGGTGCTGCAATGTCTCCAGCACTACTAAGATTCCTCAAGCCTCTCTGAAAAATGCTGCAGTACTAACTACTGTTATTTTTGCTGTTGGATTATTACCAGAACATCATTGCAGATATCCTGCAATTCAGCCTCAATTTTCTCACGGTACTCCTTTCCCATCTGCTGTTTCTTCTCGTTTCTCTCTGTTTTCTGCTCAATGCTGGAAATGACACGCCAGGATGAGCGGCGGGCACCAACCACGTTCTTGTAGGCCACAGAGAGGAGGTTCCTTTCTTCGTTGGACAGTTCATGCCCCTGCTCAGTGACAGCCTTCATAGCAGCAGCCATGTCATCATAACGCTCAGCCTGCTCAGCCAGTTTGGCTTTCTGTACCAACTCACTTTTATCCATGGCTCTCCTGCAATGAGTGGGGAATAAAAAGAGAGAAAAATGTCTCCTGATGGTCTGCACTGTGGAAGTTCACGTTGAAGGGTGAAGCAGATCTTACAGTCACTAATAAGAGGGAAATCTATAAACTCTAATAGAGCAATGTAAAGTGTTTCCTTTAAAATAATTATTTGACCTTTTGCTAAGTATGTATAATTTCTATGTGTAAATGACTAAAAACAGTCCTGAAGATAAGAAAGTATCATTCTTCAAAATGCAACGAAAGTCATACTGGC
This sequence comes from Formicarius rufipectus, assembly GCA_013399695.1. NCBI lineage: Eukaryota > Metazoa > Chordata > Aves > Passeriformes > Formicariidae > Formicarius > Formicarius rufipectus. Next base: position 1,081,821 of record VXAU01003742.1, on the reverse strand, counting down.
ATTAAGCACAGCCCCATGTGAATCTTTTCCCTTTCCTACAGCTCAACATGGGAGACACTAATCCACTTTTCTGACCTAGAGACAACCAGTTTTGGTTGGGTTTTTAGCAGGTTTTTGTTTTTTTGTTTCCCTCCACTGCTACAAAACAGCAACTACTCAGGAGCACAGAAGCACTGGACAGCTCCTCCTGACACTGAAGAGTTCTGGCAAGCTACAGGAGATGTTTCTGTGGGTTTACATAAACTATACCCAGTAAAGCTGCAGTTGTTGGCAATATGGAATGCACATTTACACTGTTCTGACAAAAATACAGCTTTTTTTACACATGCATCAATGTATACATAATAGATAATTCTACACAGCTAGGTGGGCTGCAGCCTTAGGTTTTCAAGACCTTTTAAATAGCATTGACAACCATAAAATCTGAATGGGATGTGGTGCACATGGTGGTCACTACTGCAAAACAAATTGCTTATACAGAAACAACTTGTTTATCATTTCTGAAAACACAGTTTAGCAACAGAAGCCAAGAAAAACACACCACATGACCACAAGGCCACTGATGAGCCTAAGCAAAGAAAAATGAAGTGAGTAAGGAACGTGCTAGTGAGGTAGCTTAAGTGTTGCTTATTTCTACATGACAATGCTACCATAGTTACCTCAGTCACTAAGCTATCAACCTCATATTCAATATTCCAGCTAGGGCCAGGCTCATAGATGAAATTAAACAAGTTTCTTTGCCTATATCAAAGTGAAGCAGACTTCAGTATCTCACAAACTCCAAGACGTCCCAAATTCACCTGTAAAATTTCTCCAGGTTTGCAGGATCTCTTGGACAGATCCAGAGCCGTTATTCTCATCAGTACTGAGCAATAATTACCCTTTCCTGCTCCCTCAATCCTATCCAGGACTTTCTCTGTCCCAGTAAGTTTTCAGGCTGAGACCTAACAGCCTAAAAATAACTTCTAAAAGAACAATAAAAAGCAAATAAGAACAATAACTTTACAATTGTTTTACACAGGCATCTGTTCATTAGAGAAGCATCTACAGCCCTATTAGAAAGAACCAACAGGCTGAAAGTGATTGCTGCAGTTTTTCCCCCTGACTCTCACCTTCCAAGTGACACAGGGTTCTGATGCAGAACATCTTGCACACACTGCTCCACTTATATTTTACACCAAGCCTATTACTTACCACACTCTTATATAGGAAAACCAGTCCCCTGTACTAAATCCTGAACCAGGACAATGAGATGCAGACCCAAATTTCCATTGTGTGTTTGAGCAGCTTCATACACTGCTCATTCTGCCAAGGATGAGTCCTAACTACATTCTATCCCTCCAGCTGAAGATATCCCACTTTAGCAAAAAAAAAAACCCCATCACTCAAGATATCATGTCAAACATTATTTCACAAGAAAGCTCCTGAAGTAAATCCAGCAATCAAATGTACCTGCTCTATATCTGCAAGTGTAACTCACTCCTGCGTGCCTTTGATCCTTTGATCCTAATGCACCCATCCATGTAAGGCACTGAAAGTAAGGATATGGAACGTTAAAACCAGCCTCATGGAAAGAGACCTCTTGCAGACTGGTAAGTTGGGCTGCAGGTCAGTTCCATTTGAAATATTGTGTTTAAGCTAGTGGATCTTGAGACTTATTGAAAAGTGACACACAGACTTACAATCGAAGCCCTCAACCAGTCAGAGTGACTGTGGGCAGCAGTGTGGCAAGTTCTGGTGATTAACTTGGTTCTCTCTTCCCCAATTAGCTTTTGCCATAGAGATAGCCTATATTATCACCGGCTTCCACAGACTTATCAAAAGGATAGGTCCTGATGATGGAAAAGGGATAAGCGGCATTTGTAATGTGCATTTTTCTCCCTACTCTGAAGCTTATCATGGTAAGAATGCAGAACAAACCCAAGAAAATCACCAGACCTCTTCCCATTGAGAGTACCCATCCCTCTTTTCCCTGTTGAGTCTATCAAACCTCATAAACCATTCCCTTAACTCATCACTAACTGTAGACTATGTGCTTAAGGCAGGAAGTAATTTGTGAGTGGCATTTCTCAACCCACTTGCTAATATCTGAACATGAGCAAAGTACACCTGAAGAATGCTTTTCACATTACAAGAGCCAACTTTAAACAACACAGTTCCAGAGCAGTTCTAGTTTCCTGTCTGCACAGCTTCTAGAAGTATTTCTACTGCAAGCATATTATCTTCTCTTCTTCTTATGGAATGTGATTATTATGTGGAAGCAGCCTGCTTCTTGAAGTCCAGAGGCAAGGAGCTCCAACAGAGTTTACATTTTGCCATTGCAAAGTCAGTTTTATCTTTCATCTGCACTTTGCCAATAGTGGTCTAATCTGTAGACAAGTCATCTCTGCAGAATTCCATTCACAAACAACATGGAGTTTAGTTTTGAAAGGGTGCAGAATTTGTTTTATCAAGCTCACTGACATATTTAGATGCAAGACAGTTCATGCAGCCAATGGGTTCATATAAGGACACATGAAGGAAATCACAGAGGGAACTGCAGGGGCACAAAGACCTAGTGGATAAAAGAGATCCAGAAACCAGTTTAACATATCAATTACACAAGCAAAATACTAGCACAAAGATTACAATGTTTCTCATGAAGCAACTTTCCTCAGCAATGTAGCTAATTTATGAACATAGTAAATGTAACTCAAACCCATCACAGAAGATGGAGCTCCTCAAAACTTCACTGTCTAAGTTTGGACATAAGAATTCAGCATGGATTCAACAAGGACTTGGGTTTAGTTAATTCATCTTAATATCTGCACTGTTAATAGGTTTGCTATGAAACACAAAGTATTATTCAGTAACATGGATTCCAGAGAATTTAAATGCAGTAAGAAAATCATTGCCCACAACGAATTATCTGCCACTGACAGAAAGCCTACCATTATTTCCTTCCCAGGGTGCTGCATAAAGGTACACTTAAAATCCTCATTTGATTCTCCATTGCTTACCTTGTTAGAAGCTTGGAGAGAGCATTGCAGAGCTATGCTGGCTTGAGCTCCAAAATAGGGAAGTGTTTGCCAGAAGGAAAAAAGATACAAGGAAAGGAGTGATGTTTGAAAAGGCAAAGAAGCAACTATCAGTCATAACTGGTCCCTCCCAGAGAGGAGATGAAAGCGATGCTCTAACAATGGATCAGTGTGCCACAGTCTGAAACAAGCAAAACCTAGAGCTAAAAATACTCCTAGGCCACACACAGAAGCCATCTACCAAAGGCTACCTGCAGCTAGGAGCAAAACACACAAAGGTGATGAACAGGAGGCTGACAGGAATGATCTATTCTAGCACTAATGAAGCCATGCCATGGTGGCAAAGGGAAAAGAGGGAAGAAGGGGAAAAGGTGCAGAGACGTGCAGATCACAGCCATGGAGGAGTCCTGAAAGTTGCCTGTTCTAAGCAGAAGATTCTGGCATTAGATGCATTTCCACATTTCAAATTCTTAAGACACTGTCTTCTTAAGAATCTGTTAAACCACAGGTTAGTATCTCTCCAAAAAGAAGTGGCTGGACACTGTTCACAATAAAGAATGCCAACCACTACCCAGATGCCACAGTCAACAGTACCAGCTGCTGGAAATTTGAATCACCCTAAGTCTCACACTTAAAATATAGTTTTTTTATTATTATTTTTTCTCTATCTCCCATACAGTCTAGAGCTCTTTCAAACTCTCCTACAAATGCAGAAGAGCAGGTATGCAGGCACTAGAAGTTACAAGTGCTTACTACCACCTCATAAAAGCTTTACATCTGTGTAGACAATACTGAAACATACCACAAAGCATCAAAGGTAAAGGTCAGAGCCTGTAAAATTTGTTAGGTTGTAGCTGTCTGCATCTTAAAGTAGAAGACACAGAGAGAAGGGGGACGGTATGACCACCCTGGCCACAGCCCCTGGAGTCAGGACACCCATGGATCTTTCAAGAGTGCATGGACACACAGAGCAGGTGGTTCACATCCTAGTAACAGCTTAGGAGTAAAACATCCAGCTACTGTTCTTCAGAAGAGTGCAGCATCTTGAGAACTACACCTTAACACTCAGCACTTACACCATCTGCTCTGTAGCATTTATTGTTTCCCATTCCAAGGGACTGTTTAGGACAAAGTCAAAACAGATCAGAACTACCTGTGTTTAAAGTCAGCAGAAATCAAATAAAAACTGACACTGAAAAAATATCAGGCTTATATAATATATTGAACTGACAGGACAATACTAATAAGCTTACGTTGGCCTGAAGTCTGCTGCTCTTGATGACCTGTTCCTCTGATGCTAATTAAGCCATCGATTTTTGTGCATTGTTTTTCTGTCTATAGTAAGCACGAAATTCATCAGACAAACACTTCCACACTGTAAAATACTGGTGAGAAAGCAGAGTGGTTCTTGGCTTTACATGCTGGTCCTTGCTGAGTCGACCTGCATGTTTCACTTTGAGAAAGGAATGCAGGACCAGATCTGGTGAAATGGGAGGCAATCTGACTTCTCAGTCACAAGTTCTGTAAGTCCTTTCAAATTCTAACAGGAAAAGCAGCAGACTGGTACAGAATTTGCAGTTCAATATTCCAAGAACGTGTGGAAGCACCTGATTTGATTTCTGGATGGGCAACTGATTCCGAAATTAAACATTCATGTGAGGCAAAGTGGTATTTCAAACTACAGTTCTGTAATTACAGAGAGTAAGAGCTTTGGAGACATTATTTCTATCACAAACGGAAACTCTTTCTCCATAATTCAGGTACACACATGCTGACACAAGTATCTGCATGATGGGGATGGCATTCCCTGTCAAGTAGACTTCTCCCAACATTTAGTCTTTACAGGAAATGAATCAACTCTTTCCATGGAGTGCTAGAAACCTCCCTTGCTTTACTGCAGTATAAGGCATTGGATTTTATTACTTGCCTTTCTCTATTTGGTTCCCTTCAAGGCTACCACAGTTTGTTAAACAACTAATTAGAAAATGAATGGGTCTGGTAAAATCTGAACAGTAAAATCTCATACAACTGTCAGAAGCTTGGGTATAGCAAGATCAGTATAATAACCTGCAGACATAATGAGGGAAAAAGGAAAATAATTTCCCAGTTGTGATATTCTTGCTGATCTTGTGCAGCACATTACTTTGGCCTCCTCTGCATCTACCCTGACCTCAACTGAAATATTCATGCAAATGCTCAGATAAAATTAACATTCTTTAAAACCATGTCTCAACCTCTTCTGCTCATCTGTCATCATTACTTGTTGTTTCCTAAATATGAACAATATAATTATTGAATAAAATGAAATTAAATGGTTTTCAATCTCCACAGAGAATTACAAAATGCCTATGATCAGTAACAATAGCACGTGGGAAAATTGATATTGTATAAGTACCTTAAATTTAGCAATACTAGCCTTGTTCTTCCTAATGTTTGGTTGAAAAGCAGAGCTCTCTCCCTGTCTATGGCACTTACTCAGGTCAGCTGCAGGTGGAGACACGCTGGCACTTCCACAGCTCAATATACTCACATGGTAACACCTTTTTGTTCAAACTAGCAGAATTATTTTTGACTTGAGTTCAGGTGGAAATAGTGAGTTAGACAAAAAAATCTTCCCCCCAGGCATAAAGTTCATGCCAAACTGATGTATTCATATCACAGGTAAATCACTTTTGTTAATAATAAACTGTCAGTATTTATATTACAGGGTGGGGCAAGAAGTGTGGCCATATAACAGACAATACTGTAAGGCCTGGTAGGAGGATACCACACGGGTCAGAGTATGAGCTTTTACCTCACTAACCAAATAATTATTTACTGAACTCCTCCTCATCTGAGTTTATTCACATGCAGCACAAAAAGCTGCATTCTGGCACAGGCATGCTCAGGAAAAAATTAAAAAGACTCAACATCAAAATAGCAGAGATCAGAACATGCGGTACTGACATAATGAGGTTGAGAAAACTGCACCAGGCCCATCTGTGCAACGAGTCTATCACTTTATTGGTACCAATTTAATAAACAAAATTATATGGCGGATATTTTTGCAGTCCTTTAACATGAAGGGAGAAAAAGGCACTCACATTCTTGTTTTCTTTTCTAGGCCAGATTACAGCTCATTATTATTATGAAATAAAAGTAAGCTTGCTTTCCATAAAGAAGTACTAAAATTTCTGACTAAGGTGTCCTTCAGTAATAAGTGTGTGAAGACACAATTATTTCTACTGCCACTGAAATTACAAAACCTTAAAAACATTCTCAAGGTCTTTGATATTTTTCCATAGGAATCCAGTTTGTGTGATGCTTGCTGCATGATGTGCTTTTTGTTCTCCTACCACTAAAAAAGGTATTTTAACTGTTAATAAGGAATTTATCTGAAGGCAACCAATTTACACTGCGATCTCTGTGTGAGATGCATTTATGCCAACACAGTGACTGTGCCACTGCCATTTCATCATCCTGATATGTGATTATACCTACCTCAAATAAAGCCTATGACTGTTAGCTTGGGGCTACTGCCCAGCCTTTCTGTAGGCCGGGGCTGGCTTGGACCACACTTGCTTCCATTCTGGACACCTCCCTAAAATGCATCTCTATTCCCCAAACGGACACAGGTCACCAAAATGGGCAAAATAATAATACAATCATTTTTGTTCCATCTTGGAGCGCTCGGGCATTGCCAGGATCACCCTACGTGGGCCGGCTCGTGGGCTGGGTACGGAGCTCTCCCCCGTTTGGACCCGGAGTTCTCCCGGGTTTGGGCACCGAGCTCTCCCGGGTTTGGGCACGGAGATCTCCCGGGCGTGGGCACGGAGATCTCCCGGGTGTGGGCACGGAGATCTCCCGGGTGTGGGCACGGAGA